>VXCM01002104.1:0-109367 GCA_014773175.1 Lucifuga dentata
TATTCGGGCTTGGGACCGGCACAAGGAGGACACTGGCTTGTGCCCCCTTGAGGCTGCATTTGTCATCACAACAAACAATACTGCAAATAGAGACCAAGAGTTGTTCCTCATCTTATTTTTGTGTCTGGTCTTACTACCTGCAAATAAGTAATATACAAGCGCGCACAGAGCGGGGTGGGTGNTACTTGGTCTGAGCCACTGCCCCATAAAATGAGGGGCCCTATCTTGTCAATCAGTATTCTATTCTATTCTATTCTATTCTAATAATAATTTAAATGGATTTTATGCCACATGTTGGCAATCAGTAATATATTGATTAAATATGAAGGAAACACAGAACTCCTCAAAAAACATGTTAAAAATACACATTATTACCCACAGGAGAGAGCCCTTTCAACATATTTGGCGCATGCATACGCCCTCTATCTTGTAATGGCCTGGTAACGGCTTTACAATTTGCTGACATATTTACAACGAAAGATTAAAAAAAATTAAACGAAAGAGACTATACTAAGTCAAACAAAAAAAATATAGTTAACCCACATAAGTATTGACAGCGAAGTTCACATCACATGGAATATCTACTATTGTAGTTACATTGAAAGTATTCTATCCATACGTCCTAAATCACTTGCATAAGTTGCAGCTAAATAGCATTTCTTTTTTTTCCACAGAAAAAGAAGCTCTGCTGATAAGCAGAGCATCAAAAAATTAGTTGAAACTCATAATGTTCCTCTCCACGGAAATCTTTAGTAAAAGGCGAAAGATTTATACGATCTGAAGAGAAACATGAGTGTACTGAAACTTTAACCAGCAAACGGAGCAGGTCATTCTCCGACATAGCGTTTACACTGACGGTGATAAAACACTAAAACATGTATATGTTTTTTTTAAAATCCATGACAGATATAACATCGAACATAATCTATACATGAAAATGTAGTATCATGTAATGTAATATCTATATTACGACGGTGGTTTAAAAGAATTTGGTACATTACGCGCAGTGCACGATGGGTAGGGCAACAAGTGCATTTATTGCTCGCACACAAAAAAAGGCTTAGCAAGCAACGTAAAAGCTAAGCCTTTACGTTGCTTGCTTGAATCCGGACAGAATGACCTACAAATAGAAATTAACTATTTAATAGTGCATTTGTATATAGAATGGAAATATAGTTGTGATAAAAATACTGGTGTCGAAACACGCATGCGCATCTCGCGTGACGAGGAGAATGCAAAGCAAAGAGGTCCCCCTGCCCCGGTTACTTTTTTCTTTCATAAAACGGCCATAGAATGAAATAGAAATAATGAAGCATAAACTGATAAGACCGTGACTGTGTTAAATAGTGGGTGAATTTATTAAACACAGGTACATTCATTCCATTAGAAGGTGGTCATCGAGCTCGTCCAAAAGCAAAGAACTTTACTTGTTTCCTCATTCACTTCATAGCATGGAGAGCGCATGCGTACAATGAGAATGGCCTTCCGTATAGTGGTAAATGGTTGTGTATCTGCATATGCCTCTCTCCGACTTTTCAAATGGTGATTTGCTGGTTAAAATTCCAATAACTCAGATTCTCAAAATATTTTCATTTTACAGCAGTCTCTTTTGTAAAGAATGCGTATTAGAAAAATTGATTTGGGTGATACTGCAATGTTTTCTTCTGCTTTGAAAAAAATGTCATGACACATCTTTAGTGACTTTTAACATTGATGAGGTTTATTTGTGGTAATGCCACACATTCTTATAATAAAATCTGAAAAATTACAAAAGGTGAAACCATATTGTTATGAGCATATTTTCCTAATACCAATCTTCAAAAACATGGCACACATAATAATCATTATTAGATACATAACAGAAAAATGGCAGTTTTGTGCAAATATTTAATCAACAATACTGGATGTATCAACAAGTGGGCAGGATATTCTGTTTAAAAAAGTAAACCAAGGAATCAGCTCATAAGTGCATGTTCCATGCAGTTTCACTCTGAACTCGTGCCGTTTGATTTCATTTTCTTCCGTTTATCAAAAACACTACAAATCAGAACAGGGCAATAACCTGTAGTTTTGTGGTAAACCCCTTTTGTTGGTAGATTTTATTAATGTTACATACTACTATTTAGCAGCAAGACCTCGAGCTGTACTCAGGCCTTAATTCCACAAAAGAGGAGGTTTCAACTTTGGCCTGTATGGTTATAGTTGTTGTCTTGGTCCTTCTACATCCACAGGATTGATTTCATGTTTTCTTTTGGTCAACTCTTCAAATATAAATATAAGTCAATATGTTAATATAAAAGTAAGGCAGGTTTTCAGTTTTATTTATATATATATATATATATTTTTTTTAATATTTCATGCTCTTCCCAGTGAGAGTTTTCAACCTAATTTTCATATTTCGCTGTAGACGGAGCCACATATTGTGTGACTCCCTCTTCTAAAGGCTGCAGTATTTCAAGTCCTTGCACAGCAGGCTGAGCTGCAGTTGCTCTTGGATGTAGATATCCGAGCAGTTTGCTACCCAAAATCTTCATCTATTCAATTCTTAAAGAAATTACAAAACAAACTATAAAAAAATGTCTGTGTGCAACTTCATCCTGCTTTATGAAGTTCATATGGCCTTGATGTCGATGAGGTGGCCATGCTGGGCCCCCTGTCTTAGGGTTTTGATGCCTTGCAGCTTACGCCCGTGAAGTGTGAAGCGTGACCAGGCAGCCAGCTGGAGCAGGGCACAGGTGATAGGCACAAACACCAGCATGTAGAAACAGCCCAGGCGCAGTGGCGGAGTCCCTGAGCCAGAGGAAACATCATGCACCAAAACCAGAGAGTCCTTCACGGGTTCAAAAATATCATAGCCTGAGGAGCAGAAATTGATATTTAAAAACAAACAAACAAAACAAAAAAAAAACAAAAACGTGTCTTACATGAGTGTAAACTGGTAAAAGCATCTGGTCATATATATCCATACTTCAATATTCAGTCTGAGTGTTTGTATTTGCCATGTCTGCACCTGTATAAGCACACAGCAGCCAGGTGCCAATGAGTGGAGCAAATGTCTGGCCAGGTTTGGTCAACAAGGCAACCATCCCAAAGAGAAGTGCGGAGGCAGCCTGCTGACGTCGGTTCACCACAAAGTCCTCGTCCACCAGATCAGAGATGACCAGATTCAGTAGCTTGCACGTCCCCTCAGTAAATACTCGGTTACTAGAGAAAACAGAAGTCAAGTTAAGGTCTTCATCTTCAACAATGGTGAGTCCTATAACAGGAAACTGCAGCCATATGTGAACAATTATCAATGAAAGATGCTGTCTCTCAGGTGAGGAAAAGAGTTTGGATATGTTTGTGTAAATATCGCAACTATTATATCAGTGTGATCAGTTGATATGTGTTGTATAACCTTAGTTTTAAAGTTTGAGAAAGACATAAAAGCATTGATACATATTGACATCTGATATGACTAACCAGACTCCATCAGGGTTTGACTGGCTATTGAGAATAATCAAAACAACAGTGAGGGAAATCACATAATACAACAACAGCAAATGGACACGACCCTTTCAGCAATGAGCTTGACTGTGAAAACAATTTCATGTAGGACCAGAGCAAACGGAAAACAATGAGCTCTCAACATCATTAAACAGCACATTTGCAAAGATCAGTGACAGTCCGAATAAATACTTGCTTGCTCTCAGACGCAGAGGTTGAAATTAACACAATATTTGGATACTGAATATGACAGTTTCTGATTTAACCTTTGAAAATGGCTGCGGCAGAAAGCTGACATGCTGATGTGTGTTTGTGTGTTCAGCCTTGGAAGCAATGACCACACACAAAAAAACAAAACAAAACAAAAAAANAAAAAAAAAAAAACAAGCTATCACACATCTGTTCCCTGATGTGCATGTGCGCATGTCATACCTAGCGATGAAGATGCACAGCAGATAAATGTGGTCAGCCCCTGCCAGCAGCATAGCCACACTAAGGCCCAGTTTGAGCATGAATAGCCAGCGGATAACCTGGTAAACCCCATAGCGCTGGCACAGTGTCAGGAAATATAAGTTGTTCAGGTGGGGGGCAATGTAAGAGATCCCTAAATGGAAGCAAAGCAGAGCAGCATTAAACAAAAAAACAAAAAAAAACAAACAAAAAAAAAAAACTATAAAACAAAAGAGTAATCATCTCAAGGAGATGAATTTTCAAAAAACTCAGTCCAAATTACTTTTTTTCTCCACAATGCCCACCTCTAATTTTACCACAACTGGATGAGGAACCATTTGGGCTTTTTTTTTTCTTCCCCTTTCTCTGCTTACCTAGTAGGATAGAACCCATAGAGGCAGATATATTGTCAGACAGGAGATGCTCCAGGAAAAGAGGGAAGAAGTTGCTGTTGAAATGGCAGTGAAACACCTGAAGAGGGAGCAGAGCATATAACAGAATGTAACTGTATAGAGTAGCAACTTCTACTCTGCCTGGTACTGAGAGACAGACAGACAGACAGACAGACAGAGAGAGAGAGAGAGAGAAAAAAAACACTCTCAACCTATTTCTCTGAAATCCACTCTACAATGGGACTAGTTTCATTAACTGGGAAATCACTGTATTAGAATGATTTTGAAAAATCTACACAAGACTGGCAGACAAGTCTGTTGACAGCAGGGTTATTCAGTTATGTAATAGTTTTCACATCAGAAGCTACCAAAATGACAAATGGTGTGGACAGATACTTACTGGAAAGAGCATGAAAGTGCTTGGCTTGCATGTGTTTTTTTGTTTTTTTTCTGTTTGACCCCTGCTAAATCCTGCTTCTCTATTTCTTATCTATGCATGTTTTTATAGCACATCCATTGTGTATACCATACACATATTTACCTGTACAAGGTTCATTGAAGCAAACCACATGAAGTTTCTGTGTTTGGAAAGCTGCCTGAGATATTGTCCAATAGTGACAGGTTTTTCTGGGTGGGTCAGTGGAGCATGACCAACACTTAGTCTGGGACAGAAGAAAATGAATTGAGACAGCAGTGAGACAGATAGGACAGCATCGTCCAACAATATCTCAAAGAAAGGTATCTGCAATTTCCAAAGAAATAAAATCATTACTCTTTGAGCATCAGGGTCTCATTCTGTCTTGGCTGGACTTCTTTTTGGAAACGACATTGTAGCAGCCGGGACACTAAAAAAAATCCCAAGATGGAAAAAGCCGCCAGTGTCACACAAAAGAGACGGAAGGAGTAGAAATCCTCCTTGTCCCAGAAGGAGTAGGACAAAAATACAGAGATTGAGCCCAAAGCGCTGAAGACAGAACAATGGAAGTTAAGGCGTGTGCGGTCAGTGGCGGCAACAGCAAGGTCGGCCAGCAGGGCGCTATGGTTGAGGTCCACCATAGTGAGGAAGCCATCGTAAAGACACAGGCACAGCAGGAACTGCAGGCCCGGCCTGGCCCACGCCACCCAGAAAGCAAGGAAGGACAGAGCAAAGAGGGGCCCATTCCTGGAGAGTGCCTTCAGGCGCTTCAGCACCACCTCTGGAGATGTGATCTGGGAGCCTGTCCTGAGGAAAGTCACAAAACAAAAAAAATAAAAAGGAAAACCATCTACTAAAGACACAAGGACTGATACTGATAACAAAGTAACTTCATGGGTACAAATGGATGGTTTCAACACAGGTCATGTCTTCTTCAAATGCAATGACTTACATTCATGCATTTTAATCAAATATGCTGAATAACATCTTAAGAACAATATGATTTTCCAAGCGTCAGTTATCTGATTTGAACTGTATTTGGCCTTGAGCTCAAAAAAGAAAGAAAGAGATCGACACCATTATTGATAACTGAGGCTTACAGAAAAACAAACATTTTAAATGACCAGTGTTTTATTGGAAAAAAAGTGGGAAGCAGAGAGGATGGAGAAACAGAAACTTACTGAGGAGAGCTGAGGAGGGAGTGGTCGCTCAGCCAGCCAAACAGAGGGTCATTCAGACTGTTCCATATGAGGAACACAGTCTGTGGACAGACAAAGAGGAAAAGCAGAGCACCAGATTTATAATTTATACCGATCAGGCTTCTTAGAGTTATGATGAACAATGAAGACAACATGACATGTAGTTTTCCACATCTAAACAAAGATCTATAATTGTAATTGGAACAAGTTCTTGTGGTTAAACTGATGATTATGTACTGTACATTCTGTTACTGTCAGGTCTCATGTGAACACAAGGTGGCTCTAACAAACCCCTGTTACATCTCACCAGGACTGGGTGGTAAATTAGTGCTAAATTTCAAGTCTGGACTACAAGTCAGAATTTAGACCTCATTTCCTACTGACACCCTCGAGAACTGTGGATGCAAGTTTCCTCTTACTCACCTCCCCCACCCAGAAGGAGGTCTTATCAATTTTGTAGATGGACACAAATGTCTCCACATAGTACAGCAGGAACACATTGTGGAGGATGGATGTGAACAAGGCCAGAGAACCATAGAGTAGCGCAGTAGAGAAGATGCCTTTCCAGCAGACACTCCTGCCCATTCTTCTTTCTCAGTCACTCTGCTCCGTCTTTTCTCTCTGCCAAGCTGCAGTCATCTCATGGCCTGGCCGACCCAGTGTCACCACCCCATCGTAGCCTGCAAAAACACAGCACAAGGGGACAAAGTTATTAAAGTACAAATTCTTAAGGTTGGTTTTTATTTTGCCACCAAGTGAGGGATTCATTCTTTCACCTTGATACATGTCGCTGTTTAAGCGAGGACCCTCTGAATATGGCTAACACCTTTTCAGAGTTTCTAAGTTTGAAAGTTTCTACTGCAACATCTCCAGGTCACATCTCAGCACGAGCAACCCAAAATAATATCAAGATTACAGCCTCTGTCTTTGCACAGACTTTGAACAGACCAGAGGGGAGCTGTTTTCATAGCAATAGTACACTAAGTACCTGTTATTTCACCCTAGGCTAATTGTTTCTTGCTTCTCTGCCCCAAATTCAGCTGAGCAGTGTGTGTATGTGTGTGGTGTGTGTGTGTGTCATTCTAACTTTCCTCAGTCATTTTTACGACCAGTCTTGTTACAATCCTCCTTCACTGTCCCTATAAAGGCCTGGTATAGTTGACACAGTAACAAAAGGAGAGGCGTTTTCAGGTCTTTTTCATGTCTTCTTTTCAGGTGTGTTGCTTTCATTGTCCTTTATTATCAGGTGTCATATTCAACACTGCATTGTGGCGTTTTGTTCTGGGCCAAAGTGAATGTGCTGTGTTTTAACAATAACAGGCATGTAAATAGCTTATAGCCTAATGAATTAATTAGTCCTAAGTGCTAAAGGGCACAACAAATCTGATTTTATTTAAGTCTAAAAAAAACAACAAAAAAGAAAAAAGCTTTAGCTTTAAAAAAAAAAACATCACCATGTTGTTTCCACATCACATTTCCTTGTCAACTATTGACTTTTTGATTCAGTTGCATTATCATATGTTCGTTTTGAAGCCTAAGGTGCTCTCTTGCACATAGCATTAGGTGGGCTTACATGACAAAAAATTCCCTTGAATATAACAACAAGAGTCTTATTTCACACCACACTCCCACAAGCTTAGACTCGTCTGACCTACTGATTTGCTCTCACATCCTGGGAGGAGAAACCCATAAAACACTTCACAATAACAATGTCTCAAGGAACTGTGATACTTCAGTCAGACCCAACCAGAATATAGTGTTTAGGCACAGCTGCTAAATCTCAACTTCATATGTAGTGGGATCACAGCAAGATAACATACCTCCAAAAAAAAAAAGAAAATAAGAAAAAGAAAAAAAAACTGAATAAAGATTTTAAAAAAAATACTCCATGGAGTGCAGCAATGTGATCTCTCTCATCATGCCCCTATCAGATCCAAGCAGGGAAGCAGGATGACTCTAAACTGGCTGCACTATATCACATCTCACTCATATCTTTTTATATCACAAGTGGTCTACTTGTGAAGAAGCAGCAGAGCAGGACTAAGATTTACAAACATCCTCCGCTCAGCCTGTACAGTTACAGAGATGTCTCCACTTGCGGAGAGGTTCCTTGGCAGAAAAACCTGACTCAATGTCTGTGCATCTGTTGTAATGACTCTGACAGCCAGAGTGCTTTAACTGAACTGGAGCAGAGCTGGTGATAACTGATCTCATCAAAGATCAACAGAACGGAAACCTGAACACAACAAAAAGCATCCAGTGATCAGGTTGATATTATTTCAATTATCTCTTGCTACACAGCTTTAGATTCCAGTATCATTCATAAATCTAATACAAATGCTCAATGTTGCAAAAATGCGATGTCTCATCAGCATTAACTATTTAGCTGCTGGTTTGCAGCTTGTAATCAGGTAACTGGGGCTGCAACTATTTACATTAAAGATTAATATGCTGTATTTTGTGATCAATTAATTAAATATTTAATGTACAAGCGCTCAAAAAAAAAAAAAAAAAAAAAAAAATTTCCTGCCACAACTTTCCAGAACTCCAGGTAATTCTCATTTACTTGTTTTGTCCAAACAACACTGGATAAGAATCCATACGTTAATAAAGCCAAAAATAAAGATATATTCCTAATATTAAAATAAAGATATATTAAGATATTTTCCTCCCTGTTGAGTGAAACATTCATCCATTCTCTATATTCGCTTACCTGTACCTCCAGTTTTGGGGAGGACATCAACGTGCTCCTCTACACTAGACTAATCTATCGAGGCCAACGCCTAAAATTAATTGCTACAAAGTTTATCTCGTGTAGAACTTAAAAACAGAATCTGCAAAGTAACGAGTAACTACTGGCATTATATAAATGCTTTGATTAAAAAGTATAATACCTCCTTCTGTAATGTAGTGGATTAGTAGAAAGTGGAACAACATGGAAACACTCAAAACCGACTAACTACATTACATAAATACAGTTTATTCCTTCCTTTATTTCCTGTTACTGTTACGTTGCAACCAAACAGGAATAAGGTATAAAGCGATACAAAGCAAAGAGGAAAAGAAACAACTGGGAGAAGTTGCTTCACTTGAAAAATGTCGCTAATTCGCCATCTCGCAGGGATACTACCAACTGGTTAGTGGTTACCATTACTAGCTTAGATTACGATGTTCGGTTATATACTGACTCTACCATTAAAGCTCCAGCTAACACACCCACATGTTGTGCAATGTACTACCCACGACAGCTAACACGAATCTCGCTGTCTAAATGAGTTTATCCGCCGAGCTACGTCTAACAGTTAGCACTAGCATGCAGCTAGCAGGTTAACGGTATAAATAAGTGGTGATGATTAAAGTTACCGCGCGTTTCAGTGTCAAATCAAATTACATTGATAAATGACTGAAACAACGTTACATACCAGCAAAGGAGGATAAAAACCAGGATAAAAAAAATCGTGTTTAGCTCGTTGGGAAGTTAACCTGTTGGCTCTCTTGCTCGAAAGCTGTGTTTTAAGACAAACGAACAGAGCGACAGCACCGGACAGACCACGTCATAACAACCGATTACTCACAACCGTCACGAGTCACGACTCCACTGGATTTCTGAAGGGATTTCCCAGGTCGCTTTTTTGAGAACACAGCGCCACCCAGCGACGCTAAGGTGACTAGCTTGTTGTTGAGTTTTATTTTGTGACAAACTTATCACAAAAATACGTAAATTGTGATAACATCTTTTACACAATAGAGTATCTTGTCTCTTCTCGCCAATTCTACACATAAAAAGTCTGCAACACTGCAATGCTTCGGTTTCAATCTCTCCAATAAACACAAATAGATAAAGCCTTTATACATTAACCCCCTGAAGCCACATTGATCTCAAAGTGTTATTTTTAGGTTTTCATTGTGTATTTTTTAATTAGCTATCACTGACAACACATAAATAAATGGACAAGACTTAAGTCTTCTTTTTCAATCAGTGTGTTATTTAAGCATCCCACGCAGAATCATTATCAGATATGATTTCAAAAAGTCTATGTACCTTGATGGAACAACAACAACAACAACAACAACAACAACATACTGACAATGACATATATCACATTTGATAATCAGATGCTCCTGTCTGTTGTGTTGTTGTATTTCCATCTCTCATCCAGCAGGGGGAAGTCATGAAACATAGATCCCAAATATGCAGCTTTTTAGAGTTAGAAAACAGCATTTTCACATTAAAATGCAATTACAGTTTTCAGGTGATCGCACAAAATTCTTACATGTCTCTACTTCCATTATTATATTTGTGGCACTCAGAAGTAAAAATAAACCGGTATTTTATTTCATTTTATTCTTTAATTACTCCGTCTTTTAAATGTTCCAGTTATATTCCTTTACGTACTGGGTTAGTTGTGGTACTTAAAATAAAAATTGATCTTATTGTACTTTTTCATTTTTTCCCCCTCCTCTTATATGGCAATTGTAGCTTATCTCTATATAACATAATATTATATAATTTATAATTTTAAATTCTCAGAGCTCAGTTTCGTGGATGTGGTATATGGACTATATATTTAGTGAGAAACACATTGTGTGTGTGTGTGTGTGTGTGTGTGTGAGAGAGAGAGAGAGAGAGAGAGAGAGAGAGAGAGAGAGAGAGAGACTTTTTTTACGTAGCAGTGTATCTCTGCGCAGAGCAGATACAGTAGTTGTTCATCGCACAGAGGACGATCCAGCAGAGGACGATCCAGAGGATTTTTGGTTTAATTTATTCCAGAAAACAAGCAGGTGAGATATTATTTCTTTCTACCATTGAGCCACGTTGTGTTTCTTCCACTTTTCCTATTCAAACACGTTTATCTGTACGCAGGTGAAGGTGAATTAAGAGGGTGTGCTCTGTTTTGTTCTGTCGGTGCTGCAGTCGGACAGGTGCACGAGTGTACAAAAACGTTCCAAGCTGTGACTCATTTCAGACTCATTTTTGCTAAAAGTCCATATTTTAAAATGTTAGGTATAACCTTACGGGGTTACAGGATTAAGGATTGTAAAATTTTCATCATAGTCAGTTTACTAGATCCATAACAAATTTCATAATTGTCTTCTTAAACCCACCAAGTTTTGCACGTTTTGCACGTTGCAAGTTTTGCAAGGCTGCACGGTTTCTGAAGTTATAAAATTATGGACAGAGTGGACAGTTTAGTTGCTGTGTATGTGTGTGTGTGTGTGTGTGTGTGTGAGAGAGAGAGAGAGAGAGAGAGAGAGAGAGAGGCTGAGCGTTTTGACATAAGTTCAACAACCTTGCTATCAATGCCTCTTAAAATGTTAGGCATTGGTCCTTTAGTTTGGCATGAATGGTTTAATAAGTTATCCTCTCAGAACTGTAACTTTGAACATGAATTACTTTAATTTAAGTTTACTTCATAAAATGCCTGAAGTTATATTAACAACTTTCTCTCTAATTCAAGTACAGTAGGTCCAGTACAAAAGTGAAGAGGGATCATTGTGTTTACATTGAATTTCTATCATTCCTAAATGTCTCCACAATTCTAGATTGCATTCAAATAACATTAAAATACACAGATACCACAATAAATGTAAATGAGAATATGCATTACATGATTTTTTTTTTGCATTGTAGGGATTGTGGGAAGACCCAGAGTAAATCAAGATTTAGCATCATCCTTTGATTCCTTTGTCATCAGCTGCATCATATTTTGTTTTGATATTTTTAATGCTGATCTTTAAAATAGATTATATTTGTGACCATTTGGTTTGATTTTAAGTTTTATTTGTTGTAATATTAACAGGTATGAATAAGAAAATGGCTGTTACCTGCCCCATATTTTAGCTCATTCTCCATAAAGACAGAGACAGTAAAATGATGGACCATGACAAATCACAGGGCAGATGATTTTAATAATCTATAAACCTATTAATTTCACTGGGGGGGGNCAGGTGCAGACATACAGTACATGGCAAATTAACAGCATATTTCAATGCAGAAATTCAGGGGTATCACTTTAATTAAGTTACCAAATCACAAGAATCACTGCATATATTTATGTACAAATGTTTGGGCATGACACAATAGTTTTATACAATCAGACTCAAAATTAAACATTTCTCCCATGGTTTGTATAGTTTCATTATAAAGCAGAAGATTATTGGGACACAGTAATTTTAAAGGTCTTAGAGAAAAAATTTTCTTATGATTTATCCACATTATACTGAAGTTGGCCCACAAAATGAACCAGTTCATTCTTCTTAAATGTACGAGTAATCTCCTCCTCCTGTTTCATCTCACTGGGTTTGGATAAAGAAAGAGTGAAAGACATAAGAAACAGATATACCAGTCATGGCTGGATATGACATTTTTTTTCACCCTAAGTATAATATGATCTGCTATCCCACAAATTCAGAACTCATTGAAAAAAGTTTGACCTGATTAGAAAAAAATATACTCAGCACAATTTCCTAATTGAAAGCACAAATAGCAAAACATTTCAGTATAAGCTAATTTAAGAAAGCATTTCACATTTCTAATTTGTTTGACTAGGGTTCTTATGGGTGCTGTGGGGCCCTATTAGCAGCGGTTTAGTTTGCTCATGGTGTGAGCAGGCTCTGGTAACAGTTCTAAACCTGAGAGGAAATACAAACAAAAGCTCAGCTTAATTTATTGATTTGTCTGCAGAAATGTCATACTAGATATTTTGCAATACATTCTATCCTATCTGACAGATAATCATATGTATGTTGTCACGCTATGCATAATACTTCCTCTTCCCATTCTGAAGGTTAGTAGTGACTCATTTTAGGAGGGGTAGTGCACAGAGACCACAGAATTTAAGCTAAAACGTGTCAGTTAATCTTGTACAAACACATCCCTGTAGATCAGTAAGCAGAAGAAAATTGATGTCTAAAAGGTGTTTCAGACACGGCCTGCTGTTTGTTCGATTTCTCCTCTCATGCATGACTTGTTGATCGTGCCACTGCCATAGCATGTGTATTTACCTTTCCTCCTGTAATTTCCAGGCTTTCAACACCGTGTTTTCACCTGACTCGCAGCTCCTGTACAACAGTACATATACCGTTGAGTGTGTTTCCCATGTGTGCCACACAGTGAACTGTCTGGTATATCTTACACAATCACCTGACATAATAAAATAAAATTATACTGTATGTATCCAAATAAGGCTGAACAATTTGGGGGAAATATCTAAATGCAGTTTCTGACTATTGTAAATGTGATGTAAACATTGTTTGTGGTGGCTTGATGAAGTCCTATATCTTAAACACACTTGATGTTGATCTGTAGAAAACCCTAAATAGTTGCTCATGCATGTGGGCAATGAATGCTCTTCCTCTTATTTGTCTCATTACAGAAAGTTCATGCATTTATTGGTACTGCATTGAATTTCACCTTTAAAACCTGTTAAGATGACATGTTATAATGTGTGTTATACAGTATGTTGCTTTTAAATGCTGTGCCTTGCAACTTCAATTCACAACAATTTAGTTTAGTTGGAGAACCAACCAGGGAATACCAAGAACTGGGTTTTTAATCATCATTTGGACTATTTAGGATGAGTGATGAAACAAAGCAGCAGTGAGTTTTTGTGAAGCAGATGCATGAAAATTGCATTTGTAATTCCAGCTTTAGGAAATCTTGTAGCTCAGGATACACGAGAAGATCCCTATATATCCCTCCTTTAAATCTCTCCCAGTCAGTTTCTCATTTTGTCATCTCATAGTTTGGTTTCAAAGCTAACACATACTACTAACATTGAGGCCAGTAGCCTTATTGCACCTCATGCTGTGAGTGATTAGCAGGAGCAGCTATGGAGATTAAAGTGGGAAATCTCCCGTGTCACCATGCAGCAGAACAGGATTCACAGTGTTGACCCTTTGATCGGTGACAGAATAAGAGAATGGGCAGCAGCTGAAGATTGCACTGATGGCATGGTGCCTAATCACTCGATTATCCATCACACAGCTTCACTCTGCACACATCTAATTATGAGGTGGAGTTCTGTGTCACAGTATCACAGGGGCGTGTTATTTGCCTCCCAAAACTTTTTAATTGTCTTTTATGTAACAGCACCTTACACATTCTTTAGGCTAATAGGTAGTAATTCAGAGAGCGATGATGCATATCAGCAAGCAATTTTCAAATAATGTGGTTAAGTAGTTAAGAAAGTTCATGCGCATCATGTATAATTGGCAAACTTCAACAAAGATCATCGTACCCTTCATGCATACTTTTAATGTATGTTAGGCATGGCATTAATGTCTGTTAGACATGAAACATATAAGGGAAATATTACAGATTCTGAACTGCTTATACATTATCAGAATTAGTGTGTATATCTGTATATCTATGTTAATCTTGTGATGCACTCATGACCTCCGGTATTTCCAACCACACAGTGTTGCTGTGATGATTATAATGACAAACATAAAACTCTTCCTTAAATATAAGTCCCATATGACTTGAATTTCCCCTTTGGACAGATCTTAGCCTCATTGTTCTGTGACTTACATTTGTCTGACAAAAATCTGTTTCCTACTGAAAACAATAGCCTGTAGTTTGGTATGCTAAACATTTTTTTTTTCCCTCTTTTTTCTCTACAGACTGTGTCCTTGCAGCTGGAGAATCATCTAAAAAAGCCTGCTGTTGTGACTCACACCTTTCACAGGCTTAGATTTTCTGTGAGTGCAATAGAGACTGTACTTGGACTTGGTCTATGTGTTGAACATGGGAGACCAGAGATCAGTCCAGTTCCTCTTCCTTCTGCTGCTCCTGCTGCTCCCCACCAGGCTTTTACACCTGTGGGCCTTCCCCTTCAGCCCGTCCCTGGACCTGGATGTCACTCCCAGGACCACAGTCTTCTCCAAAAGTGAGTCACAAACAGGAGCCTGTACATGCACAAATACTGTACAATTTTAATTTACTGTACAAGTTGGAGATCCTCTGCTTCTACTTTAATTTAGTATTTCTGTTTTGTGCAACTGTATACTTCCATTTTGCTATACTGCAATGGGAACTACTGTGCTTTTTATTCCATTACACTTATTGTTACCTTGCAGATAATGATTATATAAAACAAAGCATATCATACTGTCATTAAAAAAAAATATGCTATGGTAGACCAGTGTTTCAGGCTGGTGTTTGTGGTCCAAGATAAAATGCTGCAGTAAACACACACCACCTCCTGTCTTTATTTGATGCTGATGCTCCTTCCTCCTCTTTAAATAAGTGGCACAGTTTTTGAAGTTGGCCCTAAAGACAGCTCCTTCTTCCTCATAGTTATTAATCGCCTCTCTCAAGCCCTGTCCTAGATCACACGGCTCAGCAAACACCTCTTATGAAACAATAGACCGGTGGCCCTCATAAAAAAAAGGATGTCTGCATCGTAAACCTGATTAGTGCCTCTGCAGAAAATCCTGCTGAATTAGACGTATTTTGGCACAGAATGGGTATTTACACACATCTTCAGCACCTCTGCCTTCC
This sequence comes from Lucifuga dentata, assembly GCA_014773175.1. NCBI lineage: Eukaryota > Metazoa > Chordata > Actinopteri > Ophidiiformes > Bythitidae > Lucifuga > Lucifuga dentata. Next base: position 15,448 of record VXCM01002104.1, read on the forward strand.
TCCCACCTTACATCCTGCATCACCTCACTTTTTCCTTTTCCTCTCCTCGCTCCACATCACTGTGGCAGAGACTAACACTGCAGCTGCAGCGGGAAGGGAACTCCGGCACTGGTGGACTCGAAGAATGTCTGTGCTGTACCTCCTATCTGCTCCTCTTCTGTCCTCAGAGTCTTATTACATAAGGGGTGGAGTGAAGAGGGTCAGCTCTACAGCTTTCCCTGCTCTCTTGTGCAATGTCATAAGAGCTATTGAGAGCGTTGCAGTGTTAGTGTGGAGAACAGGATATGCCGCTAGATGTTCTGAATCATAATTACTGAGGGAGATCAACATACACTGGTGGATACACTTTTGCTGGTCCAGGTTTTGCTTTACAGTGTAACGTTACAGTAATATTGAGGAAAAGTATTTCCTGCAGGTGCTGCAGCTCTAAAAAAAATACACAGATACTGGACGTAGGTCTAGATTAATAGGTACTATTTTGAGCTGTATCTTAGAAACAATAAGCGTTGACAGCACTGGTCTGATTACTAATATCAGTATATTAATTTATTACTGTATTCTTTATCAACCAAATGAAGAGGACACACCCAATTAGCTCTGAAAGGTTCATGAGATTGAGTGGACAAATAATTCATTAAGCCTCATTAAGAAAGCTTGTAATTATATCATAAACTCTTTACTTGTCTATTCTGAAAGCTTTCTCAGTTATTGTGCCTGTGAACATTTATTTATACATCTCAGTGCTCTGACTCTGACTCAGATTATAAATCATACACACTCTGCTTACTGTGGGCACTTTTCTGTGCTGCAGCCAGATTCAATCTCTCATCACAGTTCTTTTTTTTCCTCTTTGCCCTCATAGAAAGTTGTCCTTGACCTACATTCTAACCATCAGGGGGGACGTGTGAGAGTGCATGTGTGTCTCTATGTGTTTCATCAGTTTGCATGTGTGTGTTTGCTCTGTGTATGTGAATGCAGTATGTATGTGTACGTAAATGATTGTGTGTGGGTGGATTTAGTCAGAAGTAAAATCTGCACATATGCACCCCCTGTCACTTTCTCTGTGGAGATGTATGTCACACGGGGGATGAAGAGTGCAGAGCTCCACTTCAAACCAATGTCATATCTACTTGGCGCTCGATTGGGGTGTGCAGCCTGTGGAAATAGGATGGATGTTGTATGTGGGTGTAGCTGGATTGACTATACCACTGCCTGTGACTGTGTTAGATTCTGTGGGTGGATTTATAATATGTTTCACAGCTAGGGTGAGGGGGCACTCATTAATTTACAGTATACTTTACAGATGACGTGTGAGTGGGAGAACAAGGACATGCTGCGGTAGAAAGAGGCTTGATTTATAAGAAAGAGATTAGAAAGGACATATAGCACACGGTTATCAAGAATCCAATTCTGTATACTTTTTTGGGCGAATGTGAGCAATTGTTGAAGTATGTATCTGTGATTATGTGTGACTCACTGCATTTGCAGAGATTGTCTGACTGTGTTTTGATTTTATCCGTGTGCCCATGGGGATGCTTGCGATGGCTTTTTGCCTGTCACAGATGTGAAGTAATATATTTTTGAAATATTCATGCACTGTAACTTGGCTGTGCTGCCATGAAAAGTTTAAATGGCAAAAGAAGTATTGGAAGTAATAAATCCTGCCAGCTTGATGCAGGTTGGTTGATAAGGTTCTGAATCTTGCATAGAAAGCTATGCAAATGACTTATTTTTCATCATAATCTCCTTTTAATGTGACATCTATTTGATACTGGAGAAATTTTATCCCCTACAATTTGTAAGTTATAGGGGATAAAATTATGTTATTGCTCAGCCAATACATTATAATATGAAAAGGCCAAGATGAAAAGTAGTAAGTACATACTCAAGTACCTTAAGTCTTTTTTTTTTTTAATCTTTTCTCCAAAATTTCAGAGGGTAATATTACACTTTTTGTCTCCACTACATCATCTGACAGCAGTAACAGTTACATTACAGAATCAGATTTTACCTTCATCATGAGGTAAATATGGCTGTTGTGGGATATTAATCTTATATCTCCAAACTGTCAAGTTTTTCAGGAACTTTGAAAAACAGCCTCAACTCAATTCATCTTGATGACTCAGTGACTTTGAGACATTATCTAAAGAGTTTGGGAGAATTTACTAAGATTTAGAGGAGCTCATAATCCTACAAATAATCTGAAAGTATAAAAATTCCCAAAATTGGCAATTAAAAAAAATCATGTGTGTACATATTTTGAAATTTTGAAATTATTATATAAAAATATAGATCATGGAGATATGAAATAAGGGTAAAAAAAAAAAAAAAAGTTGTATCTCTCATTTGGGGATTCATGTTTCACCAGTTGTTTCATCACTATTTCATCTCAGTAAAACATTGTTACTTATTTGTCTTCAGCTGCACCGACAGACGTGTCGCTCTCGGTAGTGAGCCTTGTATGGTGACAAAAACATGAATTGTACTCTTAGATCCTCTGAGACATGCACAATGCTTTGATCGGTTGCTGTCTGATAGCACTTAGCCTGATTCTGGCAGGATGTTATTGATGATGCCATCATCACCTGAACTAACACTGGGTGTGTTGTGTGTTGTGTGTGTGTGTGGTTGTGCTTGGCTTTCTTTTCTGGAATGAAAGTCTTGACTGTCTTTCATGACACTGCAGTCTCCCTGGATGAACAAAGTCCTTTGGAAGTTTTGGTTCTGATACAAGAGCAGTAAAGGGTATTTCACCGTCATCATAAATAATGTGGTAATAACACTGTGGCTTTGACATGACACTGAAAAAGCTTTAAAATCTAGTTTCTGGCAGCGGGTGACATCCAAATTCATGAAGAATTTGGTCCATAGATCTGACTAGGAAGTTTCTTCTTCTCTGATCAAAATTAAGCTAAAATTATGACACAAACAGTATGCAATACCTCACTATATCCAGAGAACAAATGTACTGTATTTTCCACATGCAGTTCAATTCATTTCAATTCACAGTGCCTCACTAAAGATACTGTTTGATGTAGATATAATTACAATGTGTCAGTGAATAATAAGAAAATATATAAATCAAACACTGTCAAAAACTCAGTTGGATTTACTTGGTGTATGTATATACTATTCATATACATAAGGGCTATCATTAGGTAGCTGTTTTCTGTCTGAGTTGATAGCCGGTGAGGATTCAATCTGCAAATTTGTGTTGTTTCTGCTTTTTCATCATTCTCACTAGGAAGACACACTTGGTTTTCCCAGCTTAATTTATAGAGTTTTGTAAATTTGGGACTGTTTTGGTCCTTTTTTTTTTTTTTTTTTTTTTTGGTACTTTTCAATACATAGAGAATCCATATTGATGGTTTCTATGGCCTGGTAAAGGAGACTGCACTTATGCAATGTGAAATGATTTGACAAAAGCTGACAGCTCTTACAATATCCAAAGCAGCTAAATCACTGCTTCCAGCATTTTTTACTCAAATATTTATGCAAGCACATGCTTGTGTGTGTCACATGCTCTTCATAGTGATCAGTGAGTCATACAGGAAGTCACACACTGTATTGACTGTGGTAGGAAACACGCAAACACAAACACACACTGGATTTACAAAGATCTTGGACCCCAGGAAGAATAGTTGTTGCTGAGGCATCAACTAATGGGGATCTAATGAAAAAAAAAATAATTACATTTTAGATGCCATAAGGAGGATAACATGTAGTCTCATGTTGGTGAGGTCACCTGTGATGGCTTTGTTGGGGCGTAGTCACATCACCTTCTAGCAAACATTCAACACACACACACTCCTCAGATGTTCTGAGTAAGAGATTGCTTTCTCCTTTGCAAAAGACAGACCAAGAATACAAGTGTGAAGTATGTTTGTGTGTGCAACCCACTGATAAGAGGGACAGTCATTTTGACCTCTTACTTTCATCCAGCTGCATGTACTCTGAACATTCACAGAAACATGTATACACACACACACACACACACACACACACACACACACACACACACACATACACACACACATGTTGTGCGTACATGATGACAACAGTAAACAGACACCAGGCAGTAGTCTGAGAAGTTTTTGGCACACCTTAGAGCTCTGTTGACTCTCCATATTGATTTTGCAGCAAACCACAACATGTAATCTGTGTGTGTGTGTGTGTGTTTGTGTGTGTGTGTGTGTGTGTGTGTGTGTGTGTGTGTGTGTGTGTGTGTGTGTGTGCACACGTATACAAAACAGGTGCCTTAGGGAAGGGTAGGTCCATGTTGCCTTCTAGTCTGTATTCATTGCTATTGTTTTTAAGGTTCAGGTGATCAATACTTTAATAAAATGTGGTTTTATTTATAGTCAGAATATTGCAAGAACATTGAGTGCAGCTTTTTCAAACAATCTTTGTGATTGTTTTTTCTGTAATCCAACTGAAGAAGCTCTACTCTTTGCATGCATGAGTGTGTTTTTACAGTGAGTAGCACAGTGTTAGAAATGTTTTCTTTCACATAGCTGACATTTTGTTTGAAGCAAACCGTATTGATTGTCCCCACTGATTTGTGCTCATGCGATTCAGTCTAAACTAAGCATCACTTTTTTCTGCTTTATCAATCTGCTCAAAAGCAAACAAAAAGCTCAAAACAAACACGCCAACAAGACAGTGTTTCTTGCAATAAACAACACCCAAGTGATGTCAAGACCAAGACCAAGGTTGCTCTGCCTCTGCTGCCTTGGGTCAGGGACATTTTGTTCGTCACCATACTCATTCTCATCAGCACTGTGCTTGTTATATCATTTAGCCTCTATTTTTATAAGATAGAACCCAAGGCTTGTGTTCACTCTTGGATGACTCACAAGTAGTGGGCCTTTAAATTGCCTTGGGCTGCTGTTGTGTTTGCATAAGCCTTAATTTAAGCGTGATCTCTGCGAATATGCAATGTTCTCCTGAGGAGGACAATGTTTTGTCACTTCTCAGTTTTTGTGTGTGGGCGTGTTACTATAAGCACTTTTTGCCTGTGAAGTTATCTAATGACTTTTCTTTTGTCACCCTCTCTTTCTTTGCTTCTTAATAAATGTATAGGCTCAATATAGTGTATTCATATCTTTAAGGTGTGGGTGTGTGTGTGTGTGAGTGTGTGTGTTTGTGTGTGTGTGTGTAGAGAGACGTTGCCCTGCTGTGTGACTAAGCCCACCCCCTTACATCGATCCCTCTGGCGTATCCTGACCTTTGGTTTTGTTAGAGGAGCCGCTCATTGCTCCCTCATAGTGTATCTGTGGATGACTGGCTACTATAAGTCATCGCTGACAGTCATACACTCTGACATTCCGAAATTTTGCAACAAGAGAAGTGCTTTTTTCCATGCAGTTGTTAAGGTACAAATATGCAGAAAAAGGTACTTTATTGTACGTGGATCTGTATCTAAAGGATCCAGCCCCACTGACAAGCTTCATACTCCAGAACATATACCATACTGTATACTCTAGTATAAGCCAAGTTTTTTTTTTTTTTTNTTTTTTTTTTTTTGTTTTTTTTTTTAATGAAATTTCACAACGCAAATCGGGAGGTTGGCTTATACGCGAGTACGGTAATTCAAATCAGATCCCAGAGAACGAAATTTCCAGGGGTGGAAATACTACCCATTACCATGACCCATGGAAAACAGTTTAAATCATACCTTAGAATGATGTATTTCCTGACTAAACATCTTATTCAGCAGATTTTGTGGCAGCCAGTAAGCTGTGATCCGTCAGTTACGATAATCAGCTGCAGAAATAAACATCATGTTTACAGGTATACGTGTTGTATTTTCAGAAAATCAGAGGAATACTATGGCAATACCCAGAAAAACAGGTAATTTGCTAAACAAATAAATTGATGGAACAACATCAGGGGGTCGGCTTATATGCGGTTTCTCTAAAAATCTAAATTTGCAGGTCAAATTGAGATCGGCTTATAGTCGAGTATATGCGGTAATTCTAATTCTTTCTGTTTTAGTAGTGAAAAAACAAGAGCTTTAGTTAGTAGTATTAGAGTATAATTGAGACTTAATTTGGCCCCCCCCAAAAAAACCCTGTTTTGTTATCTTTAATGATGCTTTCATTTATTTACATTATTTACTCTAAAATGAATACGTGATAATTAACAATGTCAAAATGCTGCGTGTTAAACTTCCTGTCTCTCAGTAATGTGAAGGGCTGATGTTTTGGAACTTTCATGGAGGATTCCCCATCAGCAGTTATATGCAGTATCATTCATACTGCACATAATTATGTCTGACAGATTTGACAGACACAGTACAATAATAACCTAATTACTGACCAGTGTGAGGATCCCTGTGGTTGGCTGGCTGTCAGCATAAAAGGCTGGCAGCAAGGACGGTGGGCGGCGAGAGACTTGGGCTGATGCTCCGTCTCTGGTCTTATGGAGAGTTGAAGGTTGCTACATGTCGCAGCGCTACACTTCACCCACTGTGTCCATGTGACAGTTAGACAAGCAGCCAGTCATGTGGGAAAGGCAAAGCCCTGCATGTGATCTTTGGGAATTTACCACTGTGTGTTATATTACGCAAGATCAGAGGGAGAATTACTGTTATTCTCATTGTCAGCATTGTCATCATTAAATACAGTAATACTAGCACAAGTAATAGACGAGGTAATAATAGTTGTGGTAGTAGTTGTAGCCTTCAAAGCCTTGAAGAAAGTGTTTCTCTGCATGTGTTTAGTATAAACATAGTTTCCATTCTGCTGTTTCAGGTGGGAGGATTTTTTAAGTGGTTTGACAGCATTATGTAAGAGATGACAACCAGATCCTCAACAAACAGCCTTGTCATTTTGCGACATCATTTGCGAGAACATTTTGCGAGGTCATGTTTTCACTGTTGTTTGTTTTGTTTGGTTGTCTGTTAGTTAGCAGGATGTCTCCAAATGTTCAGATTTTAATGAAGTTTGTTGGAAAGTAGGTTATACGCCAAGGAATAAAGTGATCCAGATGCAAAAATGCCACCATGTGCACTTCATGTTTTGGCTCATAATACCTGAACCGTCAAACATTTTTTCTCCTGAATTTTTGTTTCAAGATGAGTCTGTATCATTAACAAGATTTGTTGGAAATTTGGATTTTAATTTTTTGCTTTTTAATTGCTCCTCCTCCTACAGGTTTCATTAAAGTCTTCACCAAGTGTGATACATAACATATTTGGATGAGCTAAATTTTTTCATTAATAGCTCTGAAATTCTTGTATGCGTGGCCTGCCATAGGTCTTAATCTTGATCATTGTGCAATTGCAGCCTTAAGTAATCCTACAGAATTTGATCACATTTGGGCTATGGTGCAGCCTTGATCTCTGATATATATATATATATATATATATATATATATATATATATAGAGAGAGAGAGAGAGAGAGAGAGAAATTTGTATAATTTACTCTCAATAAAGCTGTACACATAAAACATTGCTCAAGATGTTAATTAAAGATACTTCTTTGGCATAAAGTTCAGTTCTAGATCTTGAGTGTGTAGTCACAAAATTATAGATGTGTATTTAAAAAAGAATTATGAGTTTTGCATCAAATTTTGCTATACTTTCTGTAAGGATAGTTGGGAATACAAGCTTCTGTTTTGATTGATGTCAATTCAGAATTCCCAGAACCTACATAAATGAAGCTGCTTAGCATGACTGTAGAGGGTAAGACTGGGAGATGGGCATTGCTGGAATGATTGCTGGGGGGATTGTAGAGAATGTGGGGATGGGGGCACAGGAAAGTCAGATTTAAGGGCATTCAGCAGAAATCATGCCCCAATACTGCCAAATCACATTAGCAGTACTGTGACAGCATCGTCATCATCAGGACTGTGTGTATGTGTGAATATGTGTGTAAATGTGTGTGATGGAGGAGGTGGAGTTATATAGTAAGTGGGACAAACTGACATTATGTCCACCACTTGACAGTATAATTAATGGAATATTCCCTATTATTTTGACTCATTCAATATTTTGTTGTCAATTAGACAAATAGAATATTTGTTCATCACAAAATGGAATAAAGTCAATATTAGATCTCATTAAAATGGGGTCAGGTTGCTCTGATGCTGTGAGAGAGTGAAAAGGAGGACACTGGACTGAGTATCAAAGATCTCCCTCAGTGGAAGTGCAGAAGGAGGTTACAGTGCCTTGATTTGCACTTAAAGTTAAGATGTAGGTGGAGAGTCGCATAAAGGAAATGTGACAGGCAAAAGTAAACTGACGACAAAAAAAAAAGTTTTTGTTTGAGAACTAAAGAATAGAGTGACAATGTTACACTAAGGAATATGAGTCAGCAGGGTGCGGACGGCCATAGTAATTGCTGCACATCCCCCTTATCTCTCTGTTCTCTCTCTCTCTCTCTCTCTCTCNTCTCTCTCTCTCTCTCTGTCTCATTCTCTCCCTCTCCCCCCCTTCTTCTTCCATTATGAATTGATGTGAGTGTGTCCTGGCTCCCATTAATAAGAGAACCTATATTCGTCTCCCACCAATCGATTTACTGTGACATGAGGGCCTGAGCATTTGTCATGCTCAGTCTGTTCTCTCATACATTTTATTTCTGATAGAGGCAGAAGGATCGAGTGCTGCTGGGAGGGTCATAGTCTCACTGCTTTAAGTACAGGCAGCACTTTCTGTTACAGCCATTAAGTAATGATGGGGTAATAATGAAGCAAAAATTAATATAGTAATTATGGGGCAAAAACATCTCAACAGCAACAATATTATACCAATATCGCCAAGCATATAATGGTAATAACTGAATAACAAGACTAATCAGGGCAGAATTACTTCATTTGCATTTTCTTTCCATTTTTCTCTTCATTTTCTATTCTGTGCTGTTCACCGCATGATAACACACAGCAGGACACACTGCAACCTTTGGATACCCGGGGACATAAAATCTGTGTGAAATCTGTTTAAGTCGATCTGGTCCTTTAAAAAAACAAAATTAGGGTTTTTTGTTTTTTTGGTGAAAACCTGTAAAAAATTAAAATCATTGAGCCTTAACCATGGATTCTAAATTAGGTGAGGGTTAGTTGTTTTAGTGCCACTTCAACAACAATCGAAAGTCATATACAGACTATAAATTCTTGGCTTTTTAGAAACTGGTTAAGCTACGACTGAGTACCAAGTCAAAGATTTGTGTTGTATATTTGCAGGTCTGCTGGGCAGCCAGCGTTTCACAGGCTCTTCCCATAATTATAGCACCCTGCTGCTGGAGGAGGAGGCTGGGCTGCTGTACGTGGGAGGCCGAGGAGTTTTGTATGCGCTCAACACCTCCAACATCTCCACCCCTGGAAATCTCACAGTGAGAACCAAGATGCTGCAAGCATCTTTCAAAGTTCCCCAAGTTACGTCTACTGTTATAAAGAAACAGGAAACTCATTTTTTCAAGTTTTCTATTTCTCAAGTCTTAGAGGAGGACAAACTAATAATAACCTTAAGCAGATTGGCTAAATCCTATTGTGTTCCTCCAATTTTATGGATATTGGATTAGAGTCAGAACTCAATGACATGTTTCACTGTCTAGCTAGAAAATTTTGTGTTCTGTCCTCCACTTGCTTTCTCTCGCCCTCACTCTTTTTACCTATGTATTTTTGTATGTGTTCATCTGAATGGTCATTATTGCCCCCTCCCCCCCCCCCNCCCCCCCCCCTCCATTGTTTGCAGATCGATTGGAATGCCACCCCTGAACAGAAGAAGCAGTGTCTAAGCAAAGGCAAAAACAATCAGGTATGATGCTGTAGCCTGCGAACACCATCTGAACCACTTCCGCAGTCTTTATTTAAAATGTGCTGCATTTGTTGTCATTGTTGAGTAATTATTAGAAAAGTCAGTGAAACTTTTTTTGCTTTGAGATGTGCAAAATTGAGTTTGGACAGTGTAACATCTTTTTTTAATTGTTTTTTCCACTTTACCTGTTACTAGGAAAAAGCATTTTCTGGTTTCTGCATTATATTGGCAGAAATTACCCCATTCCTTGAAGATTTGTGTAAAACAGCCTATATGATGTGATTTGACTGGCCTGTGTTCCCTCCAGTTTTGCTTATTATTGTTCCCTGTTTCCTGCAGACAGAGTGTTACAATCACATCCGCTTCCTGCAACGGTACAATGAGACTCACCTGTATGTCTGTGGAACAAACGCCTTCAGGCCTCTTTGTGCTTATATAGTAAGAGCTTGTGTATCGTGTCGTTTTCAGTAACTATGCACCAAATTACATTTCAAGTTTATCACGGGACAGTTGTGAGAAAAGAACAAAAATAGAATGAGGGTAATAAGTGACAAGGAAACTGTGAAATGAAGTGTATAACTGGGCTGTTATCCCTCTTCTCTCTGTAAGGATGCAGAGCGCTTCAGCTTCTCCGCAGGCTTTGAGGAGGGCAGAGACAGGTGTCCATATGACCCAGCCAAGGGATACACAGGCCTACTTGTAGGTAAGCATTGCAAATTACCATCTTTCATCCACTAGTATTCATGTTAATTGGCAGTCTTGTTAACATTAAATATAAGAAATATAATACTAATTTTAAAAATCGCTGGAAACATTTATCAAAATCTTCTCTCGGTTAACTGATGACTGGGATGACAGGGGTCAACTACTTACTTTGCATACAGTAAATATCACAACCACAGGATGACAGGATCACAGTTTGCCCATCTTCTCAACAGCTTGTCCAGCTACTTTTATATTCATCATGGCCATCTTTGTCTTCTTATACTTGTTCTTCATTTATATCATTGCTTAATCAGATGGTGAGATGTTCACGGCCTCACAATACGAGTTTCGCAGCTCTCCAGATGTGCGCAGGAACTTCCCATTCCCCACGCTCAGGACAGAGGAGGCTCCCACTCGGTGGCTTCTGGGTATGTACGCAGGACAAAAAGAAGGGAAATAATTTTCACATATATGGAGAGATGGAAGATTTTGCACAGTCTCACTGGCACGCTGCATAGTTTGATCTCATCAGATGTCTTACTGTGACTATAAAAGCTACAGAATCACTTATGTAATAGATAAAATCCCATCACAAACTATGAATTGTATAAAAATGCACTGCGGCTCTAACTGGCTTAGTGATGGTGATTCAGTTATACTTAAAAGCTCCATCTAGTATCTGTTTCCTAGGAGACACTTCTTGGGATGCTTATAGGTCTGTGTTTGGGCATGTGTGTCTTGTTTGTGTGTGTGTGTGTGTACAGAGGCAGACTTTGTGAGCTCAGTGCTGCTGAAGGAGAGCATCAACAGCTCTATTGGTGATGATGACAAGATTTATTTCTTCTTCACGGAGAGGAGCCAGGAGCAGATGGTCTACCCCAGCCAGACCAAGGTGTCCAGGGTTGCCCGTGTCTGTAAGGTCAGAGAAAGGAACTTATAAAGAGTCTAACTAAAATCATTTTAATGGCTTAAGCGGGATTGGAAAGTCCACTCCATAATTGCTTAAATGGATTTAGGGGGTTCTCTGTTTTTGAGCTTCCATGCTATAATCATTTTTGAATGAACTATAGAGGTTGGATGTCAAATCTTGGTTTCATCTCTGAGGGCTTCCTACTGTTCCACTGTTGCCAGGCAAACTAGACCCACCATCCCCCACCTCCCATGGCAAATCCTCTCCTTCTCTTCATTGCCATCTCTCCCTTCTTCACCTCATTTCACTTGTGATCAGCATCTCTGGTCTAGACAGCATGCCTGGGAACCCTTCCTAGATATTACTCTCTCTCTCTCTCTCTCTCTCTCTCTCTCTCTCTCTCACCTTTCTTTACGGTAATGTATGATGGTGCATTCACCATCATAGCTGTGCTGACATCACTGTTGCATTATTTTATTCCAATATTCAATCTTCTTGCCCCAGATGGACTCTATAGATGCTGCTGTTTCTGATTTGACTTTCTAGTCTTAACAACAACAGCAGTAAGTTCCTGTTATTAAACTAATTTTTATTGTGAGCAGCTTACAGGTGGAACTTTCATCCTTCCTCCTTTGTCTTTGTATCATGCAAAAGCATTTAGATTTGCCATCATTTAGATTTAGCGCTTTTTGCTTAAAAGGATTAAAGGATTTTAGTCATGAGCCAATTCTACTGTGCTGCATTTTGAACTAACTCTAGGTTTAGATCTGAGCTCACTATAACTGTAGGTAAAATGAAAGTCTTTTTTTTTTTTTTTTTTTTTNTTTTTTTTTTTTTTTTTTTGTACCTTCAGTGTTTATTTTTGCATTACAGAGGTTAAGATGGAAGGGTAAAGTTTAAGTCGCCACAACGCTGCTGCTGGAAGCTGCCCACAAAACACGATTGCTTAATAGGAAGTTATCACTAGAACTCTGGAACAACATGTCAGAAATAATGACATCTAGAGTCTAGTTAGAGCTACAAACTTCTCTTGATTCGCTTTGCATCCAAAGGTAATCATTTCTGGAAATAAGGTCTAGATTGCTCAGTTCCTCACAGTTGTCAGAGTTGTGCAGAGTGTAATAACTCAGTCTGAACTAGGCCACAGCAGCAGCACATGCAGATGTCGAACTGGGCCCAGACTCATCCCTGTGCTAGCCAGACACCTCGGTGGCTGGAGGCAGATCCACAGATAGAAAAGGCAGAGGTAGTAGCCAGAAATCACTGAGGATGTGCCATTTTTAAACTGCCTAACTAGTTGTCCAATTCTGTTTTTCACTTCCCTGCCAAATCAACAATAATGACCTGTTTTCACAGAGTAGGGTGTCAGTGGCATGAAAATAAGATCTTTTCAGCATGAAATTCAGAAACCAACACAATTCTAAGAAAACCCACATCTGAACATTTTCATTATATCAGTGTATGTTTAGTGTATCTGTCTTTTCACCACTACACCACAGGTCAGCACTAATTAGGATTTTGGCCACATATTTACACTCACCAGCTAAATACAGATGTTGCAGCCACTTTCTTGCTGTCACACATCATCTGTGTCTTTGTTTGTCTCTAGCAATAAATGAATAGCTGCATAATTTGTCTTTTCTCTACTATGACTTCAGACCAATACATGTCTGGCAATGACCTGGCTTTGTCATGGGTTAATTTTCTCACAGGGACATTTTCATGGTGCTAATCTTAGATTCTTATTCCCTTGTAGCTACAATATGTCAGCCTGATCCCTACTGTGTTTTGATTGATCTGGAGTGTAATCTATCGGTACATTCCAAACTCCAGTGCAGTTTAGCTTTCTCCATAATAATAGCCTCATACCCATTTCTGCAAGTTCTAAGAATTTTCTGAATGGCACTTATCCTCTGACTTGCTAACCTCTCTGCCAAATCTCTCCTGGGTTGTGTGAAAAGACTGAACTGTATGTATTTATCTCTAGACTTTGCCTCTCTGTTACACCAAAAGTGGAGTCAGTATTATTGATGAAAGTGTTGCTTCTCAACAAGTGTCACATTGATTTATGCTGCTTTAACTGTTGTGTAAAAGTGAGGTGACATAAAGAGCAGACAGAGCATTTTGATAAATGACACGTCAATGAAAGGCATATATGAAGAAAGAAAGCATATAAATCAAAGAGAAGCAGTCTCTACCTCCTTTTAACACTCTTAAATGAGATGTGCTAAATTGTCCTTTTTTTTTTTTTTTTTTTTTTTTTTTTGGAAGAGATATCATGCAGCTTTTCCCTCCCAGAGCTACCAAAAATGCAATTAGAGCAAATGTGCTAAAGTAGGCACAGTCAGAGCAAGAACACTAACATTCAGCTCCAGTTTCACAAGACTGCATCTACACACTTCTCTTTCTCTCTGTTCCCTCCTCCCATCTATGTATGTGCATATAGATATGTATATTTTCATTCCTATCTTTAGGTACATTTTGTGTTTGTGCACATATTTATGAATTATACATAGATATGTGGTCATTGACATGTATATGAGTATGAAAGCATATAAATTTGTGTGATTTGAAAATGTACCAGCCAGAATATATGAAATCAACATCCATCCATCCGTTGCCCATCTCTGTCTGCAGGGAGACTGGGGTGGACAGAGAACCCTACAGAGGAAGTGGACCTCCTTCCTCAAGGCCAGAATTTTGTGTTCTGTCCCAGACTACGAGCTCCACCTTAATATCCTACGGAGTGTGTTCACCCTGCAGGACCGAGATGCTCAAAATACCATTTTCTATGGCATCTTTGGTCTTGAATGGTAAGAGATTGCATGTTCTTTTTTTTTTTTTTTTTANTTTTTTTTTTTTTTTTTACATCTAGATAAGGTGCTAGTTCTCTCACTTATTGTAAATTTAATTTAAAAGTAGTTGAAGCACTTAATAGAAGTACCAACAGCGAGGAAGCAGCTATCTTGTTCTCTTGAGAGACAGTCAGCGTGTTTACATGCACTTAAGCAATCTGATTATTCTCTTATTTGGGGAAGTAACCTTATTTCACAGACATTTATGCAAATGTAAAATCCAGTATCTGTTTTAGGGTAAAAGATTAGGTAAAATTAGGTTAACACAACTCCATTGCTGCTGGAGAAATCTGATTACATTGACCTGTACATTATATGCTTTAGCAGGTTTCTTACAGGTTTTAAGTTTCTCCATTTGAATGGACCCTGGATAGTGAGAATAACATTGCAGCAGCAGTGTAGCAGGATGGAAGTAAAGATCATTACTTGTGGCTATGTGTTATTGTATCCAAAATAATTTAATCTAAAGTCTGATTCATAGCAAACTAACAAATTGTAATGATGTAATATTTCAGAGACTAGATCCAAATACAGACTTTGAGGAAAGAAAAAGTTGAAACTATTTACTTGCATGTATTTCCAATGTAGACAGGAAATGATATGCAATTCTAAAGGGGCAGACTATAAACAATAGCCAGGTGCAGGCAAATGATCTATAACAAGATAATAGCAGATGAGGCAAGCAAAGATAGTAATGATGACAGGCTTAAAAAGACAATCTGGCAAAGACTGAGGGAAACTGGCTGGTATTTACTAGGAGACAGGTGAGCGTGTCAGGTGACCAGGAAGAAGCAGAAATCTCAAGGGTGATGGTTAATGACAGGCTTCAGGAGTGCCAGATTAGTGAGAAAAAACTGTAGCTGATAACAAAATTGTGTTAATGTGCAGAATGAGACGATTAAAGGACAGACAGACAATGTCGGAATCCAGCCTAATGAGTCTAATGAGTCCAAAGAGGCATTGTTTTTAATCTGTCTTCAACATAATATCATGATGACATCATCAACATACTTGATATATTGCATTACAAATATGCGTTATCTTGAGGTGAATGTGGGCTGGTTTTGTTGAGAGTTTGTGGGAATGGTCGAGCTGCAGTCAGGGCTGATGTGACTGTCAGAGGAAGATGGCTGCCTGTGGAATCACGGGCAGCAGCATGAGTGAGGTCTATGCTGATATGCAGAGTCATGCTGCATAAAACTGTCCCAAGGGTATTTAGAGTCAGATGGGGAGGATAGCAGTGCAATGGGCCAGTAATTCAATCTGTCCATCTTCCTCATTTTCTCTATTTCTCACTGCCACACTTCTTTTAATGGATATTCAACCTTTCTTTCTTTCTTTCTTTCTTTCTTTCTTTCTTTCTTTCTATACCTGTGTGAGTAGTTAGCCTTCAGTAGACGTTGAACTCAGGCGTGTACAGTAAGAATGAATAAGCCCTTGAGCAACGCTGTTCACTGGTTTTGAAGACAGATTCTGGTTTCGCTTCGATCTCATTTTTCCTCTCTTGAATGGTTTTGAAGGCTGATGTGGACATACAATGGGTGTAAGAATGTGACACACACATTTTCCCCCATTACTAATCCCACCTGTAGGGTTTAAGATTAAGGGTCACCTGGTTCCCACCTTCCAACTCATGCTGTTGTTATTCTGTCAGACAAAACCTTTCTTTCATGTCAGCCCAGCCAAAACCACAAATGGAGCCATTTTATTTATGACTCACAGGGAACTGCTATTTCACTACTGTATATGTTGCTGAAGAATTCTGCAAAACAAATAATTCCCTGTGGATAAGCTGATGGGAGTAGTTTCTTGAATACAAATAACTAGAGATAAAGAGAGAGAATTATACACCTGTCAGTGACGCCATTCCCACGTGTACATTAAAGTAAGATCCAAGAGTGTCAAAGCTAAAACTCCACTCCGTCACGCCTTCACGTTTCAGTGAATAATTATGCAACGACCCTCTTATTTTCATTTTGTATGTCAGTGGTCTGTGATGTGTTTGAAATCTGATCTGTGGCAGTTGCTCCCCAGATAATAACCTCTCAGTGTTTATTCAGTATTGAATCATTAATCCTGTCCTCTGTATGTGTCTCGGGGGCTGGGGGGGCGGGNCGGGGGCTGGGGGGGCGGGTATTATCTTTCAGGAAGAATATCAAAGCATCTGCTATCTGCCAGTATGCCTTCTCAGATATACAGAAGGCATTTGAGGGGCCATATATGGAGGTTCAGGACTCAAAATGGAGGGAATACACAGGGAAAGTTCCAGAGCCAAGGCCTGGATCTGTAAGTTTCTCTTCCATTTAATCTCTTTGTATTTATATGAACAACACTGTGATTATCTCTCTCTCTCTCTCTCTATCCATCTATCTAGTGTATAACAGATCTGCATAGGTCCCAGGGCATCAACTCATCTCGAGACCTCCCAGACAATGTCCTCACCTTTGCCAGGAGGCACCCACTGATGTCCAGCCAGGTGCACCCGATAGGGGCTCGCCCACTCCTGTTCAAGAGGAGCGTCAACTATGTGAAGATAGCAGTGTACAAGGTTCTGGCACTGGATAGAAACATTTACACTGTACTGTTTCTAGGAACTGGTGAGTTTGGCTTCCAACAATACAGTAAATGACAATAAACTTTCTCATTTCATCATCTATAGGCTATTATCATTCAGAGATTATGTTCTATATTTTCTCACAGATGATGGCTGGCTGCACAGAGCAGTAGAAATCAATGCTGAAATGCATATTATAGAGGAGCTGCAATTGTTTGATAAACCCCAGCCCATAGAAAGCATGGTCATATCTTCAGCTCTGGTATGTATTTAGAGTTCATTTGATACAGACATTAATAGAATGCAGGATTTCTTTTATGTTAGCTACTTGCCCGCAAGAACAGTTTTTGTGCTTGGGTTGTCTCCAATTGTTGACCAAGGATTTTCATTCATCAATCATATCCAGTACAGTAAATGAGAACATTTGTTAAATATTTCAGCTTTACAAAATGTACAAATTTAATGTATTTGGTGGGAGGCTAATCACTAGTCTGTAGGAATTCTCCCTTAAACAATTCATTGGAATCACCATGTTTGCAAATGATAATGAATCACAGTTAATCTAATAGAAAAAAATAAGTGGTGTGTATTACAAGGCACTACAGTGCATATTTACTTTTAGATTTATAGGATTAACTTGAAAGGAGCAATTTGCAAATACAGTAGAAATCTTAGCTGAAAGCAGTGAGGAAAAGACGAAAAGACTCTAGATTCACAGCTTAGTCATAAAGTGGAAATTAAATGCTCATCCTCATATTAAGAGTAGTAAGTCGCCAAGTTTTAAATTCAGAGGGTTGCTGTTGTGCCACCATCATTTTTGATGAGATGGAAGCATTCTGCAAAACGTGGTGCATTTTCATTCATGGAAGTGGCCATTTTTTTTTTTTTTTTTTTNTTTTTTTTTTTTTTTTTGGCAAGTTTTAAATACAAATATATAAAATATGAAATCAAAATCAAAACAAAAGAAAGCGTTTTGATGTTTTATTAGAAAAATTTAAAAAAAGAACAGGAGAGACAAATCTGAAAAAGTTCAGTTACACTTGTACTAAAAATATTTCAATTGAATTCGTTTTAAAATTTCTTGCTGTGTAGACTTTCTCTTGTGCACTTAAATTCTCTATTTATTTATTTTGTTCACTACAAAATTTTAAAAAATGCCAAAATTTTAGATTTGAAGATGAATGGATAAAATTTACAGCAAATCAACTGAATTGTCTTGTGTTTGCACATCAATTATACAAAGATTTGTTAAATATTTTGAAGGTAAATGGATGAAATATACAACAAATCTACTGAATATCCTGTGTTTGCACATTAATTATACAGAGATTTGCTAAATATTTAATATAATATGCTTAGAGTGACATTTTTGTGCATTTTGGATGCAAAGACAGAATAAAGAGCAACAGACTACCTTCCCTTTTGGCTTTATGACCTCATAAATTAAATGTTTTGTCTTACAGCAGAGTATCTATGTTGGCTCCCACTCTGGAGTTGTCCAGATACCAATGTCCGCCTGTAAGAAGTACACCTCCTGTTATGACTGTGTATTTGCCAGGGATCCCTTCTGTGGTTGGGATGGAAGGGTGTGTGTGGAAATATCCTCACGTTCACAGAGGTGAGACAGATCCAGGAAATGAAGTTGTACACTAACTCACATACACTGATACACACAGATAAAAATGTACATTTCCATTGAGGAAGAAAATGAACAGAAGGTGAATGACAGGCATTTATTCACTCACACACACACACACACATACACACTAACACAAACACAGAGTTTGTAGAATGTGAGGATTTACTGAGATTTGGGAGAAAACAGAGCAGGTTATTGTCAGGGCAGATAGATTCACATTGCTCTTTCATAGATCCCGAGCCTGTATAATCTCAAGCCTCCTCTGCAGTTCCATCTGCTCCCTCTGCTGATTTTCCTCCTTTATTCCTCTCCTCTCCTCTCCTCTCCTCTCTTCTCCTCCCAAGATATTAAAATTACGTGTGGTCTTGGCTGGATTTGACTAGTGCTAAAGGCTGAAGCTGGAATTTGGCTAGATGGGCATATGAGGGTTAATTGACAAGTTTTGAGCCTGACACTCAGTCCAAATTATCAAAGTGCCCACTTTGCCCACTTCCAGTAGTATTATATGATGATTGATTGATAAGTTCTAGAGGCACCCATGGATCTGCTCATTGTACAAGATGGACAAACCATGCACATCAGTTGTTGCCACAACTGCTACCCATGATTGTGGCTTCGACATACCATAGCTCGCATCCACTCTGATTATCCCCTTTTGATCTTTCACATCTTCCCAAAAATGAAAAAGGCTTCAGCTGGAGCCCGTTTGGTCAGAGATGATGTCATATAAGACGTGGCAAATTTTTTTGATCAACCAAGAAAAATATTTCTGTGAAACTGGGATAAAATCCCTCCAGCATCATAGGCAGAACTGTGCTGAGTGAGAAGGAGTTTATGTTGAAAAATAAAGTAATTGTAGCTTTCTATGCTAGGCACAGAACTTATCAATCAACCCGAACCAAGCAGCCGCCTGCAAATCCTCCTGAGCAAACACACTCACACTTTCATATACACACATATTTTGGCTTACAATTTGGCCAGGGACTGTTTGTGCCTCGCTTCATTCACTCTGCATGAGTGACTAGCAGACATCTTAATCCCCATTACTGCAGCAGGCACAGCAGCCTCTCCTGCGGCTTTGTTTTGTGGTTTGGAGGCAGAATCGCAGTCAGAGATAGCAGCAAAAAAGAATTGGATGCTAAATGAATAATGGAATATAATACATTTCCTTGGTTAATACTGCAGCAGTTCAGTTTCACCTCTTAAAGCATTGAAGTATTTTAGATTTTTCCTGAAAGGAGAAAGGGCAGTCTTGTTTTTTTTTTTTTTTTTTTATGGAGATATTTGGAAAGCAGAGATGGGGACAATGCGAGACAAAATCTCTGGCAGGTTTTCATTACTGGCCAGTGCATGAATTCAATTATTTGTGGAAAAAACTTCAAATAAATCTTCATTTTCTTCTTTACTCCTTGAAACTTTTGATAGAAATCTGAAATATGCTTATTTCAGGTCAAACTTAACCCAGGACATTCTGAGAGGGACGAGAGGTTGTAAGAACAACACAGGAAATGGTATGTGTTACAACACACACACACACACACACACACTGCTCCAGAGAGATTATGGCACTAAATAACTGCACATATCACTCCCTTGCTCTGCCTTAAACTCAAGTGTTTAGCAGATATTAAGGGATTTAATTAGGTGTATGTTTCTGAACATTTAATTAGGTGTATGTTTCCACCCCCCCCCCCNCCCCCCCCCCCCATTCCCCCAAGTCCCTGTATACACAATTTAGCCAGTTCCTCTCTTGCTGGTGGTCATGCTGGCTGCATTTAAAGAGGCTTATGACTTGATAAAAAGTGATGCTGAAAAGTTGAGCAGCCAAGTCGCTTACGTCCACTTTGAAAATATGATCTTTCTTTTTGTATTCCTCTGACATCTATCTCCCTCTCTCCTTCCCTTCTTTTCCCTCCATCTAACTTGTCTCATTCAAGGTCTTCACCATTTCTTGCCCTTTCTGTTCCTCAGTTGTCCACCGCAGGCGTTCAGTGATGTCGGGTGATGATGTTCTTCTCCAGTGTGAACTACGCTCCAACCTGGCAACTCCACGCTGGACGCTAAATGGCAGAGAACTCCAGGGATATGGCCTCAATTCAGGCTACCGCATTGGCACAGATGGCCTTCTCATCATCGGGGCTCGTGCCCAGCAGAGCGGCTCTTACCGTTGCTTTGCTGTTGAAAATGCTGTCTCAGTCCTGGTGTATTTATACACAGTGAAGGTCCACACAGACTCGTATTTCCCCGTGGAGCCTACAGCTACAACTGACCCCACCACAGTTTCCAGCCTATCTATTTTCTCTACCAGTAGCCCCACTGAGCAGCCTCTGCCCTCTCTTCCTGTCCCAATCCCTTCAGGGCCCGAATTTCAGACCTACAGACACATGGAGGCCATGTACATCTCCTTGGTGGCTGTCTTAGGGGGGCTGTGCCTGGTGTTGACTGTGGTGTTGCTTTACGTCAGCTTCTGCACCAGACGTGCCTCGCGGGACCGCAAGTTCTCCCATCATGGGCTGCATGTCTTGGGAGAGAGTAAGAGGAGCTCCCATTTTGAACTTAAGACCATTTCCAGCCACTGCAATGGCCGTCAGAGTCGTGGGTCCACTTCAATAGCCTTCGATGACTTGGGGGATAGCTTCCTCCAGATTGTCGCAGGGGAGGGCCAGATGTCTCCCAGTCTGACACCTCCTCCGGCCCCTCCTCTCCCCATGCCTCCTCCACTGCCCAACATGGACTATGCAAACGGAATGTCCGCCACTCTGCCCAGCGTGCTGCGGAAGATGAACGGGAACAGCTACGTGCTGCTGAGGCAGGCCGATCCTGAAGGCATCTCACCGTTCTACCGTTCCTTCACTGAGGAGCTCAACAGGATCCTAGAGCAGAGGAATCACACACAGCTGGACCTCCAGCCTGATGAGAGCTCCATCTAGGACCCCTCTCTGTAAATTATCTTTATTAATACTTATTTATTTGTACCCCAACAGTGACTCATAGTGGTCCAGAGAACTAACTGTTGTATCAAAAGCTGCTGTTTATATACCCAGTGTACCTGTGGGGTTGTGTCCTGACCTGAATTGAAAAGTGCAGCCTGCTGTGACTCCCATGACTAATGCCCCAGGAATTTTATT
This sequence comes from Lucifuga dentata, assembly GCA_014773175.1. Taxonomy (NCBI): domain Eukaryota; kingdom Metazoa; phylum Chordata; class Actinopteri; order Ophidiiformes; family Bythitidae; genus Lucifuga; species Lucifuga dentata. Next base: position 36,998 of record VXCM01002104.1, read on the forward strand.
AGATGATGCACACTAATCACAGATCACTATTAAAAAAACGTTGAGAAAAATTTGGCCATCTGTTATACTATTACATTTTGACTCAGTTGAGAAGTTACCATAAGTAGGGTGTAATGATGTACCTCAATGTGAACGGCCTGGAGACTGATGAAAGATGGTGTTCAGGTGACATAGAAAGTCAAAAGTGCAAAATGGGACATGGCCAAAAAGACTAAATCAGGCCGAACAAAGTCTAAGAGATGATTACACATTTTTGAGAATGAAGTAGTGTTCATAAAGTTGTGAAGTGCCATGCAATATTAGCCATGTTTCGTTCTGTTACAGTGCATGGTAGCACAAAACATACATTTCATTTCATTCAACCCCTTTTCCTTTGATTTCATGTAAATATCAATAATGACACAGTTACAGCTTTTAGTAGCAATGTGTTGTGCCAGTGCCAATGGAAATAACTGCAGTAACCTCAAAACAGATTTTTCCTCTAGTGTCTTTCTGTTTTTAGCATCTATGTAAGAAAAGAAGAACAGCTGCTCAGTTCAGCTCAATACGTTAATGAAGGGAACAGTCAGTTTGTGGCCACATCGACTGAATTCGGACCACAGAGTGGCATCAGGGCCGAGGCGAGTGAAAAGGAACCACACTGGAAGCACACACTGGAAAACAAAGGTACAGGATACTGGACAGAAAATGCTTATTTGCTGTTTTATATTTATATTCCTAAATGTACTCATATTTGCTCTTTGTCAGACTGAAGCTGTGGCCTACTTTGGGATGGACGAGCATTATAAGCTGAAAGATTTTGCATTCTCAAGGCACATCAGCCATTCACGATTCATGATGCCAACCATTTCAAAGAGCCTATGGGTGTAAACAGGATTCTTTCAAAGTGACTTTACAGACAGTGGTGGTTCTAATCGACCATTTCAGCTGAGGGGGAAGGGTCTTTCTGTATGTTATCCAAAGAAATATGAAGCCATTTTACTCAATTGATCATTCTCCCACTGGCCATAGTGGACCTCAGATTAGTTTTCACCAGTTTCATGAGAAGTGGTATGAACCTGGATTGAGTTTTACAGCTTTCTAACAGCCTTGCCGTGTAATCATTCCTTGTTGATTCTGCTCACACCTGAATTGCAAATCCCTCTTTGTAAGTTTCCATCTTTCAGTTACTGAATCCAGATAGCAAGTCAAATAGCTTTTGGGAGGATTAAATGTGTGTAGACATAGCAAGACAGTGTCAGTTTTAGAGTATTCAGGTAAGGGGTGGATATTGTGTCAGGCTGCTTTGAAACTCCTTCTGTCTCACGTCAGAGTCAGTGAATTATCTCTACATTTCTCTCCATTTATCTTTGTGTTTTGCTGGTTGCAAGCTGCCACACCAAGATAGAGGATGTTCACACTGCGTCACTGTTACTCAGCCCGTTACGCAATGTCAGTATTTACCCGACATCAATGCAATGCTAAAACAACATGAAGTGCAGGCTGAGGGTACAGAACATTGCCTTGGCGGGGTGAACAGAGCTCAGATCAAACAGCGCATGTATTTACTTTAAGGAAACTGAACTGAAATGTCTCTCTGAAAGGTTTGCAAACTCATCAGGACCAGTGGTAAATAAAAAATCTGTCTTCTGAGCAGTGTAGAATCAGCTTTTGCAGCAGCAATTGCCTGCATGTTAACAATAACAGCAGTACTTGGCTCTATTCTAGTAAGAGCGGGTGGATTCATGTCTGTTTGCATAGAGTTCTGTCATCCCAGCAGGTACAGTATAAGCAGGTGGAAAACATTCGACTTGTTTGTCCTACTTAGCTATGCAGGCAACAGGATGGGAGCAGGAAGGGCAAGAGCTAATTTGCACTTACTGGTTTTTGGTTTCATTTTTTTGTAGTCCTTCATCCCCACTGTCCTTTCCTCACTTTTTTCTTATCTTCATCTGCATTCCCTCTCTCTCCCCTTTTCTCTGCTGCCTCTTTTGTTTCCCTGTCTCATCGCCTCTGCATGACAGTATCATCAATTACTCTCTCTGCTCACATTCTCACTCTCAAGGACCCTGCTGAGTTAGGCAGGCCCCTAATCAATTAAAGGACCATACCATAAATTTTTCATGTTTAAGCCCAATAAATACCACTTGCATACACATTACGTCATTGACAACCATTTTCCAAAATATAAAACTGTACCTTAGTTTTCTGTTATTTTTCCAAATCCCCTCATCTTTCATAATAAAATGTTCAGGTGGTACACCCACCTTTAAATTCAGTGTTTTGCCTGCTAAAATGTTCGTCTGAACGTAGAAGACACGTGTGTTTTTAATTTCTCTGTCAAAGCCATCTTCTCCTGGGACTATATTCCCTGGTGGAGACACACATTTTCTTCCGTGTAGCTCTTTGTTGGACCGGTCAAATCAAGTAACTTCGACATTTCAAGTCTCGATAGGTGATCTTAATAGGGTACTGGAAAGAGCTGAAACCACTGGTAGTCTGGCAGGTAGGAAAAACAAATTAAAATGTACCACGTTTGGAAAATGGTTGGCAATAATGCAATGTGTATGTGAGTTGTATTTATTGGGCTCAAACACATGAAATCACCAGTATGCTAATTTAAAAGTATTTCAAGAGCCCTTGACTTTGTGTTCATAAAGGGCATGGAGAAACGGTGGGGTTTCTTGCATTTAGTTAACATTTCTGAGATAAATACTATTCTTTGTGCTCAATGGCTGATTTAATACCATGCAATTTCCTCAAAGATCTATGCAGCGTGTCCCCAAATGATTTTATATTCACATTTCTCAGAAAGAGCCACCAGAACTGATGATCAGAAAGATGAAGGTGACAAGCAATCTTTGTTCGAGGTAACTTTTTAAGCGATTTATGGGAGCATTTAGCAAACAAAAGCTGCTTTTACTTAGGTCAAAGTTGAAGAGAAATCATTTAGTTATGCTGCATTTTATTACAAATTTCAAAGCAGAATAGAAAAATGACTGCAGTGTCATTTTAGTTCAACATACTGCTATTGTTGTTTGATCTCTGAATTATTATAAAAGGATCCAGATCCAGTTGATGAAAGATTTGTGGACACTGACAATCATGTAAAAAGCTTCATCTACCTGCTGCTGCTTCATTCCTACTAAAGGACAGTCTGTTTACAGTAGACATCAAAACTACACACATCATGCATTTTGTATTTTAGGTTCAATAGTTAGCATATTGGCTACCCGCATTACCTTTATCTTGTTTCTGTTCTTAACCCCATGGTGAAGCACTTGTTTTTGCGATAGTCATCACATACTGTACAGCTGAGTCAATAATAGATTAACTGTGTAGGAGCCAAAACATTTGCAGTATTCTTACCTGGGTACTTTATGTATGGAATATATCATTGTATAGGATGACACATTCTGTGATTTTTTTAATGTAGATAATGAGCTTGTTTACGTTTTACATGCTGAAGTGATATTCATACAATATATTTAAACCACCAGAGCCGCTGAAGGAAGTGTTTTTTCTTTCTTTCTTTTTTTTTTTTTTTTTTTTTTTTAACAAATGCCATGTGTTATTTATTCCAATTAATTTCATTCCCACTTTTCAGATAAAAACACTTTCAGACCTTGGGGGGAAAAAACATCTGCTAGCCCTGAGGGAAAGACAGGAAATTACACGCAAAACATGTTCATACCAAATCCTATCCTCAAGATGCCGTGATGGTTAGTTGTTTTTTTTTTTTTTGCTTGTGGAGAGCAGAGGCCACTGTCCTCTGTAGGGAATGTGCCCCAAACTGTCACAGTCATTTACATATGTGATTCTGACACAGTAGGTGTTTAACACAGGCTTCTCCCAATGAGGGTTAAAAACGACTATTTTCAGTGCAGTAATCAAGGTAGTAACTTAGCAACAGCAATCTGTATTTAGAGCTTTTAATGTCCTGGTGTGGGTCAAGCTGTGCCAGTTCTCATTGAGGAAAGTGCAGTGGCTCTGATATCCATAATCAATGTCAGATAAATTAACTACAAAAATGAAGGATGAATCAATACAAGGATCAGAGCTGCATTATAAAATATTTCATATCATCAGCTGATTTAATTTTTTTCTTTGTGCATCTCAGTATTTGATTACAACAGCTCAACAACTAGAATGCTGATTATTCCTCCAATTAGGCTGGACAAGCCTGGACAAAACAGTTTGTCTTGTTCTAATAATATACTGGACAGAGGAAGCGAAAGATAGAGAATGAGAAAGAAATTACTATAATAATAAAAGGATTTTATTTTTCAAACATACGAAAACAGTTTAAATTTTATATGCACCTACTGATAGTCTATGAGATAAATATGCCTGGTTTTGTTTTGTTTTTTCATTGAGACTGGTGTATTACTTTTGAAGAACTTGACAAAAATACTGAAAATGTCCTATCTTTCAATGGTATAAAAATAATTTAAAAAAAAAAACATTCTGGATCCACTTGTAGATCTGATTGACACCAAAATCTAATGGGTTCTTTCTGGACCCTGCCCCATCCTTCCACCAAGTTTTGTCAAAATCGGTTCATAACTTTTTGTGATTGTATTAACAAACAGACATGGTGAAAACACATCAGCCCTGTACCTACCTCTGCATGTCTGGGAGAAGTTTGAGGAAAAAAGTTGAATGCAACCCATCCTGAACTCCTCTATTTCTCAGTCTCTCCTTCTTCTGCGCTCATCTCACATTCCCTCACATTTTATACAGTTTTTCAGAGACACAATATATATTTTCTGTAGCCAGGTATTATATGGCAATGGTCTGTTGTAGCCATCAATCAGCAGAAATAGAATCTGTCATAGGGCCCTTTCACATCTTCTCCAGGTGAAATTATTCTTATTTGTATTCATCTGGTGACACACATCTGAATTCAGTTTGTGCAGGAGCAGTGAAGTCATTTAAGGAGAAAGGGGGTTCTTTTGCAATCAAAAATGATAAATTCAGAGTGAGAACTGCAATAAAAACATGTTTTGTTTTGCCATCATCTGCCTTCTTTAGTTTTCCTCATACAGCCACCGAGGAAAAGAAAAGTCCCTCAAGCTATCACGCAATCATCTGTCATAATCATTTAACCCTTCATACCCTATCAGTATTAAACTGTAAATCCATGTACATTCCCTGTGTAATACAAATAAAAAAAGATATGCATCTGGTGTGGATCTTGTCTGTTAAGTATTTTAACAGCAGCATCAGTTAATGCAGACAGCATGAGTGGATACACAGACCATCAGTTTTGCTCTCTTCATCTGCTACTGACAAGCTGTATTCCACATTCACTCTCAAAAGAATATCTAAATTTAAAGACATAAATCAGATTTTCAGAATTTTATTTAAGTTCCCTCTATTACCTTGAGATTACAAACAGTTATCTGCCTTTTAGTATGTCTGGGGTAACCATGTAAAGTCAATTCAAATGTGGCATTCAGAGCTGGGACAGTATGCGCTGATCTGCATGGCTGCCAAGTGGCTTTGCTGCCACCAACAGAGAGAAGAGTGTGGTGATGAAAAACAATATTCAGTCATTAGTGGGTTTACAGCAAACTTGCCTGAAAAATACATAGAAAAAATTGCTGTAAATACTAAAACTGTATTAGCGTGAAATATATCATACAAAAATGGTACTAATTAAGCACTCTTTCTGGAAATATCTAACCTGCAGGACTGTTGTTTTTGTCAGGTTTATTCTTTATTCAGCTGTCTGTTTCGGTGGTCTGATGGGACCTATAGTTGGGGGCCGGTTGGTGAATGGGTGCCACAGGCCCTGGATACTGGGGCTGTCTGTATGGAAGGGTTTGCGGATGCGGATAATGTCCAGGCCAGACTGATTGGTCAGCTTGGTCAGAAGCTCTGAAATCTGTTGGGAGGTTTTGCTTGTGACAAGTTCTTCCCTCACGTTTCCATTTACTGCAGGGAAGAAATAAGAAATCACTAATGATGAATTTAAAGACAATGGATGCAGACATGTCTTACATTTTGAAATGGAACAGTGTTAACAACAAACCATTTCCATTAGGATATTTGAATAAGTCATGTGAAAGCCCCAGGGGTATTTTACTTCTACCTAAAATCAACCTAACTAAATCAGAAGTCTTAGCAAAACCAGTGTTATAGTGCCCCCTACCAGTATCTGGTGGTAACAACAATAATCCCGTGAGGATGCACTTTTATTAATTTGTGGCTGAGCCACAATGTTGAATCTTGCCATGGTTTTTAACAATTATAACCCTAAACCTGACCTTATAACCACGTAAAACAATACATGACTGGTTGCTTATGATTTTATAATTACTTAAATTTGGACTTCTCTTGGTCATGCTATTACTTCTGACAGTACAGAATGATTTAAAAAATTGGACACAATTTAATAATAAAAATAATACCAATGATAAAATAATCATAATCATTTTTTTACAATGCTGTGTAATTGAGTCATTGAGACATTTAATTATTTACCTAGTGATTTTTAAGAAATACTTCTAACACTCGTATCAAGAAAAAAAAATATTTTATAACGCAGTGAGATTCTTATATATATATATATATATATGTACAGTATATAGATAGACAGATAGATAGACAGATAGATAGATAGATATTAATTTAACAGTTAATTAAAGCTGTATGGCTACTTTTTCGAACATATCGTTCACTGTACAAAAAATGAGACTTACAGTATTCTGCCACTATTCTGGGGATCCTGCAGGGCTGAGGGGACACATATACTACAGTCCCAGGGTTCTTCTTGGCGTAATCCACCACTCCCTCTTCAATAAAGTCCCTGAAGTAGAGGAAGATGACGAAGATGATGTTGTAGTCACTGGATATTTCTATATTGTTAAGTCATACAGCTTTACCACTACGTTTTGTTGTCCTGTTCCTGAGTAGTAGAGAGAAACGGTTTAACAGGCAAACGTCAATGTATAATATTCCTCTTTTTTATTTTATTTATTCTGACTATGAAATTAAAAGTCTTACCTGACTCCTAACGAGCTTTGTGCCTTTTTGGAGAAGATGATGGAGATTCGCTTCAGCTGACACACGTACCGACCGACGCCGTTTTGGAGAACACTTTGAAGGAAGCGACTGGGCGTCCCTCTTGATGTCATCTTTACCCCTCTGATAACACTTTGCTAACAAATTTAAAAGTTATTAATGTAGTTGGACAAAATAAGACAACTAAAGAGGTTAAATAGTGACAACATTCATAGAGGACAACATGTCGGTTATATACATACAGTCCGCGAAGAATAGATTCCGGGGCTAAACATATCCTTAACAGGATAAGAAAAAAAAAAACTTTACTTTGGTTTTTCCTTCAACGAGTGAAAACATAAAATATACATTGTTTTAATATTACAAGTAACTGTAAGGTCAGCCTTTAAAATATGTTGCTTATGTGGTATATTGAATTTACAATAAATTAATCCCGCTGTGGGTTTCATACGGACTTGTTTTGAAGATGCACCAAAAGACCGGGATGGGAGCATGGAAGAATGAGCGCAATAACCAGAGAGAGTACGATTAAGTAAACCTATTTTTCTTTGTTGATGTTGATTTATTTAGATTATTATCATCCATAAACATCACACACACTAATGTTCATGTGCAGCTTATAACGGTTTAATGGAAAATAACCTCAGTGGATGACTAACCTACTCACTAAGTAGGTCACCCCCAGACCTAAATATAAAGCGTTGCTGTGGATATCTTTGCAACCATAAAAAAGTACAAAGAATTCACAAATCTTAAACACAATCTAAATAAGGCTTTAGACTCTCCGGGTTAATCTAGTCCATGTAGTCCCGTTTGACAATTTAATGCAAGTATTTTCACTTATATTAACCCAAACTCATGACTCAAAAATCCAACTTCAGCCTTGCAGTTGTTATTTGGATATCTTTGTTCAGATATGCATGTTTGCATGTTGTATGCATGTGTTACATAGGCGTTTCTTCATATTCTCATGTCTGTTGCAGGTTAAATGTGTTGAACAGATAACTAATGTGGAGGAGCTTTCTGCTGAAGGGCACCACCTCTCTCCTGCAGGTGGCAGCCCGAGGCTCTCCAAGGTTGCTTTATCAAAGATGTTTTTCATCCCTCCATGTGAGACGTCTTGCCCAGAGGCTTATTCAGAGGCCTACTGAGGCTCCATGCTGCCTACAGCCACAGGGAACAGGCTGTTTGGCACACAGTGGGACCAGGACATATAAAAAAGATGCCAAGTCTACTGTAGAGTTACCTGTGAGTCCCATAACAGTCACAGACATCAAACAGTATCTCCGCTCTAAAGACGTTTCCTTCCATGATGGCTACAGTTGCCTGCATGCTCCGAGCATCTTCATGGACCCTGCTTCCAGGAAAGACAGCTTCTCCATGTTCATCGACAAAACCACAGGTCAGTTTCTTTGTAAAGACACACTGGTGGAGGGGAGCTGGGAGGACCTTCAGGACTGTCTAGAGGTGATGCAGAAGGAGGAGCAGGACTTCCTCAGTCCCTATGTGTTGCTGGGTTATCCAGAGAGTGTGGAGGAGCAAGAGGAGACAGAACGGGAGCTGAGGGAGGTGCAGAGGATCTGGTCCAGCTCTGTGCCTTTCTCTGACCTCCCTGACGACGAGGCTCAGCTGATAAAAGCCATGTTCCAGGTATTTTCGAGTGTGAATACTTGTGAGAGAGATAGTTATGTGGGTGTATCTAAGGAGATGAGTTACTGAATTTTTGGACTTTGCATTTATGATTGTTGTGAATCCATGTCTTGTTGATTCAAAATGTTGAATGAATAAGTAATACTAGGGATAAGAAAGAAACGTTTTTTGGGTGACTCGACAGTAGCCTAGAAACCAAAAGGTATTCAATTTACAATGGTATGGCAGCGAAAAGCAGCAAATTCTCACATTGAAGATGCTGGAACCAAATTGTAGTCTGTCATTTTTCTGTCGATGTGTTTTTTTTTTCAGATCTCAAAGGTCTCTAATGCAACTTTCAAGAAGTTTGGGGTGAAGCTCTTCAAGCCAACTAAGAGTCTGGTCTTACCCTGGTTCAGTGGTCCCGACTCCACCTTGAAGGGGGTCAAACTCCTCTCTGCCCAAAGGACAGATGCAGACAAAGTTACGTATAATGAAGCTATGATCCCCAAATGTAGCTCCTACTACAACCTGTTTGGCCTCCCCCTGGTGGGCCGTCTGGACTCTGAGGTGGTTCTGACTGGACATGAATTGGACACCCTGGCTGTGAGTCAGGCCACAGGGCTCCCTAGCATTGCTCTTCCTCGTGGTGTCAGCTGCCTCCCACCAATCCTGCTGCCCTACCTGGAACAGTTCAAGCGGGTCACACTGTGGCTGGGAGGTGACATGCGCTCCTGGGAGGCATCAAAGATGTTTTCTCGTAAGCTGGGCCTGAAACGCTGCTCCCTGGTGCGGCCGGGGGAGGACCGGCCATGTCCAGTGGAAGCTCTGGCCCAGGGGAAGAACTTAAACCGAATCATCAAAGCCTCCATACCAGCGGCCCATAAATCTATAGTGTCCTTCAAGCAGCTCAGGGAGGATGTGTACGGGGAGCTGATCAACACCGAGCAGGTAGCTGGAGTGAAGTGGTCGAGGTTTCCAGAGCTCAACCGGATCCTGAAAGGACACCGCAAGGGGGAGCTGACTGTTTTCACAGGTATAGGACACGAAGACTTTTGAAGGTCCAATCAGTATTTTTTTGACAAGTAAACATTATTTGTGTTTCTCAACTGATCGTATTTGAAACCTGTTGCACACTTCTATGTACAAATATTAGATTTAAGCAGTACCATAAAAATTCCAAACCAATTAGGTTCAAATCCTGTTTTAAATGGAGAAGGGAGGGCAACCTTTTTTTTTTTTTTTTTTTAAAAAAAGGCCCAATCCGTGAACCAAAACATAAAAACTAAAAAGTTCACACTACAACCTGAAGACATAATAGCAGGACTAATAATATTAGCTTCCATAGAACTGCCTAATATGCATATTTATTTATGCTTCTTTGTTTATCAGGTCCTACTGGCAGTGGAAAGACCACCTTCATCAGCGAGATGGCCCTGGACCTTTGCATGCAGGGCGTCAACACATTATGGGGGAGCTTTGAGATCAACAATGTGCGTCTGGCTAAGATCATGCTGACCCAGTTTTCCATGCAGAGGCTTGAGGAGAACCTGGATCAGTATGATTTCTGGGCCGATAAGTTTGAAGAGCTGCCACTCTACTTCATGACTTTCCAAGGCCAGCAGAATATCAAGTAAGATTTATACATAACCCAAGACTCAACATAATTATGCAAACATTGATTGATAAGTTCTGAACCATTTTAAAGTAGTATAGAGACCATGTGTAGCTCATTGTCTCCATAGTTACATGTTTGACCTGTTGATGTGTTAGTTCACAAGCATGAATGTTCAGTTTGACCCTTTCTCTGACCTTTTCCACAGGACAGTGCTTGACACTATGCAGCATGCTGTCTACCTTTACGATATCAACCATGTCATCATTGACAACCTGCAGTTTATGATGGGACAGGAAAGCCTCTCACTAGACAAGTAAGAGCTGCATTTTTAGTTAGAACAATTGGAAAGGTAAAAATGTGTTTTGCTAAATAAGGGTCACTATGAGTGAACTAATCCATAATGTAGCTGTGGGAGGTTTTTTTTGTTTTCAATAACATAATCTCATTTGGATAGAGCTCATTTCTTGATGCACTAACTTGTTTTTCATTCAACAGGTGGAAATTAACTTTAGTTCATTCGGTCCCAATATTTTAAAGTGCGCTCCTAGGCAAAGACTGAAATAAATTATGTCTTATCTGATCTAGGTTTGCAGTTCAGGACCACATTGTTGGGGCGTTCAGGAAATTTGCCACCAACAGCAGCTGTCACGTCACTCTGATCATTCACCCCAGGAAAGAGGAAGATGACAGGGAACTGCAAACAGCCTCCATCTTTGGATCTGCTAAGGTAAGATAGAGTGATTTGGTCAAATCTTCACTGATCTGCAGATATTTGACTTAAGCTACATCTTGACCTTAAATCCAACCAGGCCAGCCAAGAAGCAGACAACGTCCTCATCCTGCAGGAGAAGAAGCTGGTCACGTGTCCAGGTCGCCGGTCTCTGCAGGTGACCAAGAACCGTTTTGATGGAGACGTGGGCATTTTCCCTCTGGATTTCATCAAGGCCTCACTCACCTTTTCTGCTCCCGTCAAGGGCAAACACAAACTCAGGAAGGTAAGCAAGCCGGAAAATGAGGACGTCCAGGAGAAAGAGGTGGTGAAAAAGGAAGAGGGAACTGTTAAAAAAGAGAAGGCGGAGAAAGCCACTAAAACAACAAAGACTCCACGGCCTGGTAAGAATCCTGCAACAGGAAGTGAAGTGAAGTGATATGTGAAGTGATAAGCATGAAATCATGCTGAAGTGATATATATCATTCAGCAGAATAATTTTCTGGACGTTAACAGAGATTAGTTTTATCATTTCCACACTCTGATATTTGAAAAGTCAAAAAGGGAAGAAAAGCCAATCCAAAGTCAACATTCCACCCCAAAGCTACTGATGAAATATGAGACTGTATAATATCGTAATATGAAAGTTACCGTCTGACAGGTTGATGTCCATATTCCACTGAACTAGACTGTGGTAATACATGTAAAATTACAGTGTTTATGTATTCCAAGATCATATGAAATTACAGCACTGAATGTAATTAAAAACAAAACACATATACAGACTTGAGAAAAATTAGAACTTTAGGTTTATATCATTATGGAATAAAATATGGAAGGGTCATCCACAATGTGAACATAGTGTTAATAGACTTCTGTAGTTATATAGTGTTTATAAGGCTGTCACTCTTCAGTTTCTAATAATGCATTTTTAAATTTTTTTTTTTTGTTAATTACCATAATGTGCTTTCTACTAATTTTTGTTTTTTCTATAATAACGATTTAATGATTGAAATGCTGCTTATTTTCTTTAAATAAAATACTTGTGATAGAACTTTTTGACTGTGTTCTCACCTTTGACCAGTAGGGGGAGTGTGCACTTTACAGATTAAACTCATTGTTAAATAAACCTCCACAGCAAATATCACTGTCCCTATTTACAACTGGCACTGAAAACATATGTGTTTGATTTAGTTTTGTTTTATAGACTTCTATGCTGAATATTTTAACATTATGGAAAATTTCCACAGTAACTTGCCTCAGATGTCAGTGTGATTACCTCCATCAAGGAGGAAATGTTGTCACCCACATCTGTTGTTGGTTTATTTATTTGTTAGGATCACTTAAATAGTGAGGCATGACCTAGGGTGGAACCCATCAACTTTTGGGGTGGATCCAGGAATTTTTAAAATGATTTCTTAACATTGTGAGATGGGATGTTTTTCAATATTTTGTCAATTTCTTCAAAAAGATATACCAATCTTAACAGAAAAAAGCAGGCATATTAATCCCTAAATGCACTATCAAATAGGTGCAATATGGTCTGAATCTGGATAAGGATCTGGTGGACTAAAATTGCTGTACAGTAACAAATAGAAACATGTAACTAATGTGTATCTGAGATGCAGATTCAGTAGCATTCAAATAGATGGAGACCGATCCAGAAAAAAAAGAAATAAATGATTATAGTCATTTCCTTTCTCTTTATTTTTATTTGAACCAGACAAATTTTGTCCTGGCTTTTTCAGCTTTGGTAGAGGTACTCTACCAAAGCTCTACTCAGTATCCTTCTAGCTTATATGTGTAATTAAAAGAAGAATGATGATGCATGATCATGCATAGTTGCTGGATCACGATCAGCTTGTCATTTGTCTGCAGCTTTCAGGAAATCTGCTAAGTGGGTGCAGTTGTTTATCTCCTTTATGATTCCTTTTCTTATAAATTCTTCAGTAAGAATGGAGATTTGCAAGAGCTTTGATCTTTGTCCTTCTTTTGCATCTAGCAGGGTTCAGTGTTACACAGAATCCTGCTGTCTGATAAGAAAGAAGGTCAGATTACACATCATGCTAAGAGGTTCGTAAATATATGAGGGTTCTATAGGTTTTCACTCACCTGCCTAATGCATTCCCTCTATTGACAGATGAAGCCATTTCCTGTTTCTGGTTGCATCGTACATTATTTAGAGTGAGTGACTTAATAAGTGCAAAGTGTGTTTCACAACATCCATACATTGCATATGAATATTTCATGAGTATAATCAATTGTTTTACCTCTACTGGTGTTGGGTTACATGTAGAATCAGCAGCTTTCAGGAACGAGAAGGTCTGAATTATATTTACTGCAAGATATATTGATGGTCAAAGTGCTGTATTTCATCACAGTTGCCACATGTCAGTGAAGCCAAATAAAATTCTGATTTATGATCAGGAAGCAGTCCAGAGTGGGAATACGAAACCGTGTGTGTTTTACATCAGGTCCTTTGATGTTTTTCAACTGTGGCATTCAGATTAAGTACATTTTTGTCTCACTCGATTTTAGGATTTTGAGTATCTCAATACATTTTTGGACTTCATATTGTTCATTTCAGGAATTCACATTATGCTACCCTCCTTTTTGTCTGTCTCAGATTCACAGAGAATGGGGCCTCTCTGTCTGCGTCTGAGATCTTTTCCTGGCTCTTTCTCTGTCAGAGCAGGCCAGGGAAGCTCCTGGCACCACACTCAGTTTACACATCGCATGCAGACTTCTGAGCTCCTCAGATAGCTGGAACTATAAATGTTGTAAGCTATGGGAATGATCCTTCTGCAAAAATACAGAGTTGTCTTTTAGGTTGTGTTTGGCGTGGGAAGGAAGGAACGCAACTGGATCTCCTGTGATTGAGAGGATTTGCCTGTTGTGTATTTTATGTATTCGTGAGGTTACATGTGTGTGTGTTTGAAGAGCATAAATCACTATAAATGAGATGACAGTGGGAGGAAAATGTGATTTTCATTCTATCATTTTCCTCTCATTTCTCCTTGTAATGCTCTGTTTTCGTGTAAAAGTGTAACTGCTGTGTAAGTATTGCTTTCCGTAATGACTCCAGGTTGTGTGCTGGATGGTCTGGGTGTCCTCTTGACTGTGTGGGTGTGGGATACGGCTGCTGAGGCCTCTGAATGGGGTTCTTTGTGTTTTAAAACATTACTGCACCCAGATGACGACGGCTCCATCGCCTGCCAGAGAGAAAAACACAAAAATTTGAATGAATGTGACACACACATGCACTCGTTTCTCCAATATTAACACTGTCAGTACTGTTTACAAACTCCAACTAAGCTTTCATTGCCCCATAGCTCAAGTTTCGTACTTTTTTTTTTTATATATAAAGTAAACAGAATAACTGGGGTNCCCATAGCTCAAGTTTCGTACTTTTTTTTTTTATATATAAAGTAAACAGAATAACTGGGGTGAATAGAGAGGCCTAATTTGTAACTAGATTAAATATTGAAATAGCTTTGTTCTGTGCTGGAGGAGTGATTGTTCTCTTTTGTTTTGAATGATCGGAGCTTTGCATGCCTATTCAAATAGCTGCCATCTGGGAGTGGAGGAGATGAAACAACTTGAGTTACACAGCTCTTAATCATGAAGGAAACAAACTGCGTAGCGACCAAAAGAATTCCACTTCATCAAAATGCTGCAGGATATGGGGATATCTGAGCAAAATGAGGCCTAGAAAAGATGTTTTATTGATTTCAGATGCTGATAAACCTTCATTTTGGTCCCTGTGTGTCGCACTGTGACTACCCAGTGCTCCAACAAGTTAGGAATGGTCAAAACCAGAAGGGGTCAAGAAAGTGTAAACCTAAAGCTTAAAGTTGATGACCACAGATTGATAATCAAAAGGGCATTAATGACTCCTACAGTCAGTTTCTCTCCAAGTTTTGTAAATGAGTTCTCCAAGATTATTTTCCATTTAGCCAGAGTCTTCACATTATTATTGTACCTCTTATGTAGATCTACAGCTTTGTTACAGCTCAATGGCACAATGTTATTTCAGACTTTATGTTTTACAGAATTTGTTGCATCCCATAGTGAAGCATGTCATATTTCAACTGTCCTGAAACATGAAAAAGCTACAAAATTACCAGTCAGAAAAAATGATGCATTTAAATTGCATTGTTGTTGCAATTTCTCCCCAAATAAAGGGTTTGAATACTTCATCCATCGCTGGAAATGGATACTCCATTAAAAAAAAAATAAAAGGAAAACTTCAAGCATCTCAGCAATCAGTGAACAATGAGGCCTCTGCTGATGGGATGCATGGAAACATGACATGCATGCATCATGGATCTCCGCCCCATTAGCTGCCCTTCATTAAGGCAACAATTTGACCAAGTATGGAGGTAATTTTAGGGCCTTCAATCAGTTAAACAGTGCGGGGCTTTGGAGCTGCAAAGGGACTTTTGCTCAAAGATTGTAATTGTAGTATTCTTTGCAGCTGACCTTGTTTTTTACGATTGTTTCCTCCTGGACTTGGTGACAAGTCCAGATTGTACAAGTGTTCTTTGACAAATTGTGAGCCAGAATAGAAAAGACTGATTCAGGCATAATCTCTTCCAAGACAACACTGGTAGATTGCAGGATCTACCAGCAATCCCAGTTTAAATTTCAATTGTTTGAACTTTAAGGACCTTAGCGAGTCAGAGAGGAGTGTTCCAAGAATGCCCACAGTGCTTTTCCTCTTTGTGTGGCAAGTACAAAGGTTCACCTTCAGTCTTGTAAAGGTCACCCAGCACGTGTTGCGTTTGGGTACAGCCTCAGTGGGCTTCAGTCTGTTTGACTCCAGCTGCAGCTTCCTCTTCCTTTTTGCCTTCCCTCCATATTTCTTTCTTTGGTTTCATTATGTTGTCTTTATTAAATAAAATACTTTGAAAAACCATTCCTCACAATGACAACTTTTTACTTTTGATACCTGAGTGTATTTTACTGCAAAACTCGTTGACCTTTACTTGAAAACTTTTATTTATACTGTAGTATTTTGGGTTTGCTTAAATTAAAGTACATTTTCCACCATTGATGAAGAGGCAGGTGGTTTGATAACTTTAGCTTAATTATAAGAATCATAGATGAGTGTGTTGGGGGGAAAAAAAGAGGTGGCGGGTCAGAGGAGTCTGAGGTGGAGGGAACAAATGAAACTGTTGAGTGGAGCTTTGAAAAACAGCCACCTCTGTTAGGCTTTTCGATAATGGAGGGCCTCATTCCTCTTGTGCAAGTGGTCAGAATTAGCATCCTGCACAAGGAATACGTGAGGCTCTTGGCAGGACTCCAGCACCTCACACCATACCTCCTTTAATTCAGATTGAGAGTGAGGCAGAGGGAGAAAGCTTTGCTCAGCCAACCAAACATATTCCAAAGCCAGTCCAAAGAAAATGTCCATTCACTCTCAAATTAGCTGTCTGCATGGGTGCCATCAAAGGAGGCCCCTCTCTGCCTAATCTTCTCAGACTGTGTGCACGCACCGACGTCTGCTTCATGAAAGGCTGCGCACAACCAACCAGAGCCAATGGATGGCAGCACGGCAGTTAATTGAAGCATTATAAGCATAAGATTGGTCAGATAAGCTGATTATCAAACAGTGGTGTATCCCTAATATAAATACATATACATATACCTGAGCACACATAATTTGTGAATGTTGAATGTGATCATTTCAAGGCCCTTTACTGTCAGCTATGATATTATGCAGAAAATACAAATCAACAGATTTTCAAAAATATACTAATATTCCAGGCAGACATACAGCAAATGAATGTATATTTAAAATCTGCTGCTCAGGTCTTAAAAGAAAATATTTGATAATGGGACTCAAATGAATTATTCACTAAATGACAACGCATACTAGCATCCAGATGAGACAGCTGTGGGAGCCTTGGGTTCCAGCCAACAATAAAAGAATTCTGGCGAGAATTTCTGCAGAAAATAAACACACAGAGCCAACATGAAACCATGCCAAAAACATTCATGTTTAAATATACAAATACAGCGATATGTTCTGACTGCGCAATAAAACTTTATTTAACCTTGAGAAAGCCTGACAATAAATGAAGATCTAACACATGGTCCACCAAAGTCTTACAGCTTAGTGACACTAACAAGAGGGGCCACGTGTATAGCATTCCTGTCTGCAAAAGACATCTGGAAATATGATTCATAACCAACTTGTCCTTGATTACGAAAAGCATAAAAAACATGCTGCAGTCTTTTGAAGGACAAACTCTTCAATGTAAATGACTAAACAATACTGCAGCAAATGATGCTGCAACTTCTATGGAAATGCTGTTTATAGCTGGACACAAGATGTTATCTATCAAAATTTTTATTTTCTTAATAGGGAAAAACAGCAATAACATGTTGCTGCATTCTGCACACTCCCCTGTGCGCTGTTATTTTTCCTGACAGCTTTCACACTTTCAAACAAGGAAATAAAATCATTTTGAATGACTTTGGATCAGTGCAGCATCTTTTATTCAGGCCAGGTGCAGCTGACATAACCACAGCTTCTTTTCAGAAAAGGAGCTGCATTTCTGGCGTGTTAGACATACTCTATCCTTGTTAAGTTGTTTTCTTTGAGAAATCAGATCATAACATTGATTTTCTTCATTAGTTCTGGTCTTAGAGTAAGTTAATAAACTGAAGGACTGTTGTAAATGTTTGTTTTGTAATGCCTTTGTGTCTGCGTTTTTCAGGAGCAACAGTAATAGCTAAGACAGATCCCATAATTCCTTTTGCATCATGTGCTCTTGATCATTTTCACAGATAAGACAGGCAGCACGATCAGAGGGAACTCTACTGTTCCACAGCCAGTGTCCAAAAACTCTGTGCAATCCACTTCACTCAAATTGCATGTAGTTTTCTAAAATTAGTTTACCCTGACATTACATGTTAACATTCAACTGTACAATTTATTTATCATTTTTTTTAATAGAATCAAAATTTTTTAAAAATAAAGTAAAAATAGTCAAAACATGTACAACATGTAGCAGGTTTATCTGAAACACAAAATTTGTCAAGTTACTAAAGTGCAGCTTTTAGGTGTCAAATAAAAGCTATTCAATGAAAAATAAAGTAGAAAATGATTTTAGACTCTGGAAGGTTTATT
The DNA here is from genome assembly GCA_014773175.1 of Lucifuga dentata. Classification (NCBI taxonomy): domain Eukaryota; kingdom Metazoa; phylum Chordata; class Actinopteri; order Ophidiiformes; family Bythitidae; genus Lucifuga; species Lucifuga dentata. The sequence goes on from VXCM01002104.1 coordinate 55,100, forward strand.
TCTTTATTTGTTTATTTATTCATGAGACCCCATTACCTCCCACCACAGCGGTCTAATCTTCTGGGGACCACAAATTTTAAAATAAAATGAGCAATAAGCAAAAGATGAAGTTGAAAATGAAGTTAAAACATAAGGGAACAAAACTGGATAGTAACATAATTATAAAATAAAAATAGAAAATGGAAATGAACATATGGAAATGAACATCAATAAAAACAACATCAACAACAATCAACATCAACAACAATAAAAAGCCTCACTGGATATAAGATCCCCACTTGCACCAAATTAATCATAAGTAGCAATCCAGACAATATAAGCCACATCAACCAAGCATCAACTTCGACAACCAAAAAAAAAAACCAAAACAAAAAAAAAAAAAAAAAAAAAAAAAAAACACTATAAAATCAGTCAGTCATACTTGCATTTTAAGTCCTCACTTATTGAAACCATTTTTCTGATTTTCAAGAAATGTTTTACACTTAGATTATACAATACGTGTTTCTGCTCTTCACTTTGTGTCCAAGTGTGTTTCCTTAGAAGTGTAATGTGTTATTGGTCCTTTTTTTTTTTTAATCTCACAAGCAATCTTTCCCCTTTTCTCGTTATCTGTAAATACATGAAGTAAAACTGCTGACAGAAGAGCAGTGCTGCATAACTAGTGGAAAACATCAAGGGAGAAAACCTGTGAGCTCCATGCATAATCATACACAAGAAGAGGGAACTTAGTGCGTACTGTAGTGTGAAAACTCATCTAAATCTAACGCAAAATACACAAAAGGGAACATGAATTACATGAATGGTGTTAATGTACACCTGGCAAAACTTTAAGAACATTATTTCCTTACTTCTGCGCCTGATATATCTGCTGTCATAGTAGAAGCAGTTTCACATGCAGGAAATGAATTCTCAAATTGCTTAGCAGAGATCTAAGAGCCATTTCTTTGTGAAATGAGTTGCGACCTCATAGACCAGTTACTTTTCACCAGTTGTCTCCCTCCGGCATGCTTATGAAAAAAAAATGAACTCATGGTGGACACAGAGGAGGTCATTATCAGTCAACACATCATAATTGCAGATGGTTTTGGGTAATGATAGGAATCTTGGGCACACACTCCAGCCCAGCTTGGAGCAGAGAGGAGTGGGAGCACAATGTCTCCAAGCTCGAGTGGTGAAAAGCCGATTCAGTGGTTTGATTCATGGAGTCATTATCAGCAGACATACTGCCTTCAACACACAATTATCAATTACTGTAACAACTCTTCTCAAATTCTTTAGTGGTCAGATAAGTATTGGACAATTTCTCCCCCCATTCCCATTAGGCCTGATTGTTGGAGCCCAAGTAGATTTGCAGAGATGCTCAAGTATAATTTTCTCTCATATGGATTTCAGCTCTTTAAAATTATTTTTAAAAAGTGTGTGCAATGTAAAAGAACAGGAGTGTCTGCGTGTGGGAGTGTATGTGTTTGTGTGTGTGTGCATTTGCTTCAGGGAAGTGGAGAGAGAGAGAGAGAGAGAGAGAGAGAGAGTATTAAAATGAAGAAGTAACAATTTAGCAGGTGTGAGTGTGCTTGTGGTGCGTGTGTGTGGGTGTGTGTATTTAAGGGGTGTGAGGGAGGGGAGAGACAGAAGAGAAGCGAGTATGGTAAGTTTGTTTGCTGTGTCTTGACAGGAAGTGTGTATACTGGGTGTGTCAAAAGAAATTACCCAAAATTTTCTTTACTATTTTTGTTTTTAGGCATCAATAACAATTTTAACTCATCTTTGGTTAACATTTTACCCTCTATACTTTAATCGTAGTCATTTAGTATATTGCAACTATCCTGCATGATGCTCTTAAAATTAAACATAAAAATGTAGGTGATATTTTAATCATAACAGCAATGAAAACAAAGTTATTTTGTATTTAGCCTATAATATCTACCTGAAATATGAAACGTACTTAATGTTTCAATAAGTGGTAGTTCGTGAATATAAATATCCAGTTTTGAAACAGAAGAGTAAATGTATGTTATGTACAGTGTGTGTATTGCATGTACAGTATGATCTAAAAGATCTATCAAGGAAAATCAAGGAAGAAACAATATAATGAGTACCTTAGCCAGAATTATACTTCTTAATCTCATTTCCTTGCTGAGGTGAGATGACATTCACATCAGAGAATGAACTTGACTCTCGCTGGGACTATGTATAGCCTTGTTTTACTCCACTGGTGCAGAAAGGCTTGTCTGGGAGGGCTTGGGTTAGTCAGGTATGACCTGGTTTTACATATTTAGAATGCAGAGCACAGAACCAGTTGTGCTGGAACAGGCTGGGAATCTAGAATACTTTATCACCATCATCAACCTTTGCAGGCCTCTGTAAGCTTCAATCAGTTTGTGCAACCTCACTGGCATGACTTTGTACTAATATTTTTTGGGGGGGGGATTTAATATTCCTGAAGGGAGACTAATGTGTCTACTACAACCTACTCAGCAGTGAGTTTATAGTGTAGTAGTGTAGTGTAGTATATAAAAAAAAACATTAAGTCAAATATAAATGTAACTTAAATATTAAGTCAACAAAACATGAAAGCAAATGTCCTAATTGAAAACATATATTAAATGGGGGCATTATGTTAATATACTGTATGACATATATGCTTCATCAAAACAATGGGGGGGGGGGNGTGGTAGAGAGAGCGAGAAAACAGTCTAGTCAAACGTACAAGATATCCCACATACAGGACATACCTGAAGCTACCAAACAAGTGAGCGTTCAAAATAAAAGCATGTAATTTTATACCATAGCACCCAGGCCCTGTTTAACTAACTACATGTGGACTTATCCAAAATCTTCTCCAGCAGTGAGTTAGTCCTTTTTTGTGTGTCTTTCGGTTGACATTTAAACTCATGTAGAGTTCACGTAGGATCCAGCCATAAAAAAAAAAATCCTGAAGAGAAATTGTAAAAGAATAACAAATAACAATATAAATATAACTCAAGCATTTGACAGTTTATTATTCTTTTAGTTTTCACATATCCAGAAAGTAAAATCTTGAAGGAAAAAAAATAAACAGTAGATTGGGTATTTTTAGTTTGTTTACTTATTTATTTATTTATTTATTTATTTATTTAACTAAAGTGACATTTGTGACTGAAAAAACTTGCCAAATTGAAATCCATTGATCAGGTTCGTGAATATGGATTTTATTTTCAGACCTCTAACCAGAAGTAGTAACTTTACTCATGGTTGCTTGACTCTGCAGAACACGCCGCTTCTGTGCTGCTGTCCGCTTAACAAACTGCTCTGTGCGTCAGGAAGAGAAGCGACAGAGAGAAACGAAGACTAGTAGAATTTATTTTTTCGACAGAGAATTTGTTAAAAGTTGTGGATAATAAGGTTTAAAGGGGAAAGAGGATCCGCCGCGTCCAGAGTTTTGCTTCGTGTATGACTTCTGTCCACTCCGATACATGGTAAGCTTTTATAGTAACTATGGCAGTAATGTAAAGAATGTACTACAATACTTTTATTGCCGTTACTGCTATAAAGTACACGTCTGTCTCTCTTTTAGCTATAGGTACTTGTAACGAATGTAAATAAGTAGATGCGGCACTTCTTCCTTGTTTTTGCTCAGGTGTGTGAAAGTTACGGTCCCTCCTCAGGTTGATTGATAAGTACTGAGCCTACAGAAGTGAACAAAGGCTGTAATGTTCTGATCATGCAGTGATTATGTATTTAATCACTTCTGTCAATGATTACAGCTTTAAAACTATATTCAGTATCCACCCAACTCACCTTAGCTATATCCCTCAGAATTTCATGTTGCCCTTAACATGAAAAAGACTTTTGTTGGAACCTGTTTGGCCTCAGATGATGACATCATGTTGGCTGTGGAGGATTTTTTTTTTTTTTTTTANTTTTTTTTTTTTTTTTTAACATCTAAGAATAGAATAAAATGTCTCCAGCATCATAAGATGAAGCACATCAAGGTGAAAGTAGATTAATAGAGAAAGTCAGATTTTTCTGTTCCTTTCTGTTATGTCCAAGGGAAACCGAACATCACAACCGAGATCGGCTGAGAAGAATGCTACCGATATGATCCCGGCTTGGACTTCGAGCAAAGTCCCTTCACAGTACTAAAGCCCCTCATTGTTTTTGTACTAAGCTCAGAACTTACCAATCAACCCTTGAATGTTGTCTGTAAATTATGTAGGAAATTGGTTTAGGGATATCAGTACCATCTAGTGTCGGTTATCCACCTTTAAGAGCAAACAAATTTCTTGTACAACATGAAGTCCCTCCTCGGGGCCCCTGAAGGCTTTCTCCCCTTAGATGTGGCCCTCTGTGAAACCACATGTGTCATTGTATGCATCAGACATGGCAGGTTGAGTGGGTTTAGACATAACAAACTGCCTCGCTGCCTCCTGTTTTATATCCAGACTCATTTCCGGCTCAGATTTCAGCTTTGGTCCAGATCACAAAAGCCTGTTTCTTTGTTATGGGCCCTCAGCATCTTCACCATTCCCTCATCACCTCAAAACGAGTCTTACTGCTTTGATATTTCCTGTTTTGAAGGAATACAGGCTTGTATGGTAGTGATGTTGTTGTTGTTGTTGTGTGTGTGTAAGTTTAGAATATTACACTTTTTCTGACAAGTTAAGGAGTTCTTAGAGCCATAGTGTACACTTGGCCCATAAACAGAGATGTTTCATCAATAAAAATAATGACATTCTCATGCAGAGTTAATTTCCAATGAATTCACATACATACATTCTGTGCTAAAATTAAACTATATATTCAGCCTTATTACATCCATCCATCCATTTTCTGTACCCAGTTGTCCTGTTAAGTGTCATGGGGGGTGCTGGAGCCTATGCCAGCGGTCATTGGGTGAAAGGTGGGGTACACCCTGGACAGATCGCCAGTCTATCACAGGGCTGACACTTATGAATTCTTTCTGAAATCTCTATACACATTGATAACATAATTCTTATTCTCTTTCCTAATATTTCATATCACATATTTAATGCAACATTAATGCAAAATCTAATTTGAATGAGGCACTTGGTTTTTGAAAGCTTAAAGGACCATACTACCCATTTTGCATGTTTGAACGTATTATATTCAATTTTCATACCCCTAAGGTTACTGACAATCATTTCCCAAAGGATAAAACCATATTTCAGCTTTCCTGGTATTTTGCAAAACCTCTTAATCTTTCAAAATCAAATATTAAAGTGATACACCCACCTTAAAAATGGATATTTCACCTGCTAATAGTTACGCAGCCTTATGAAATCACAGTCATTTAAATTTTTCAGTAAACACAGGTCTTCTTTTGGGACTATATTCCCCGGTGGAGACATACATTCACNAATTTTTCAGTAAACACAGGTCTTCTTTTGGGACTATATTCCCCGGTGGAGACATACATTCACTCCGCGCTTCTTATTGTGCTTAAACGTTAAAATTACTAAACTTCGAAAAAAAAACCTGAATACATGTCTTGTTCGTAATGACGGATTACCTATCTCAAGAATGTTTCAAGTATCAACAAGTTGATTTTAATAACGTAATAGCGTAACAGAATAAACGGAAACCAATGGCGGTCTGGAAGGTAGGAAAAAATTTTTTTTAACTCACCATTCCAGTAGTATGCTTTGGGGAATGATTGTCAATATATCCTAATATATTCAATTTTCATGCATGAAAATTGAATATATTAAACATAGAATGTGGGTGGTATGGTCCTTTAAAGTGCTAAATTTGGGTTGTCACACCAAAGAGGGATTTCATTTCTTATTTTTCTGCATGTATGAACCAGAACTGAACGTCTTTAGAGTATAAGAGCTCATAAAATCTTGTGGGGCAACAAAGTTGTAACTCATGACATCACAAAGAATGGGATCGTTCTTCTTGTAGCTTTAGGAAAGAAGAGTGTTGTTTGTTCACCCTTACTGGCTAAAGTGCCCCGGGGCAGAGCAATAACCCATGGATTCTTAAAATGAGAGACATTCCCCCTCTCTGACATCATCAGCAGCCAGAGCCGGTTTTTCACAGAGTTCACACTTTGACACCAGAACTCTGCAGTTCTTGTTTTACCAGAGGAAGAAAGTCTGTAACTCACTGTTTAGCACACAGAGAAAGTTTTCCTGTTGGTTAATTGGATTTCTAGTAAGTGAGATTTATGGTGCGTGTGTGTGTGTGTGTGTGTGAGTCTGTTGCCCAAAGCAGCATTACAGTCTGAACCCAAATTCCCAGGAGTGCTAATTTAAGTAATGAGGTAGGGGAAAAAAGCGTCTATTTTTGCATGCAGCTGCTGCATCTGCAAACAAATGCTGAACACTTGTGAAAATATGCTGTTATTATTTTCCCAGAGATGATTTTGCTTTAAATTTTTTTTTGCGACAAAGCAAGAACAAAGTGAAAAGCGCAGGAACACTCACAGCTCCTGCNCCCCCCATATCTGCAGGATGTTAATGTGGCTGTTTCGTCAGCCTAAACACACAAGATGCTGACCTAAGCAAGATTGAAAGGGATGAATTGTGGAGTTTATTTGCGCCGATAATTAAATTCTCAAGTAATCTCTGAACATGTCGCGCTTCCCTCAAAGGTTTTCAGAGGTTGACACAGCAACCTCAAAGGTTGCTGTGTCAGCACGTCAGCATGGCGTCTTCATAGATTTCTCCCCAGTGCCAGTCACACATTCACCATTTTCACCTCTTTGACATGATATAAATAACCTTACTCCACATTATAAATAAGTGACATGTGACAAACTGTCCTGTCTTTTTCTACCAGCTGTCTCTCTGTCTTTGCTGTCTTTCTTCATCAGCAAGCCTTGTTGGTTTCTGCCTGTTGATGCATGACGTAGCAGGCATGATTATTTTTAAAGAGAAAGTTTTGGGTTAATATCATATTCTGCTTCTTGTCTTTTAAATAATCTATTTTTTAAAAAAGTAACTGATTAATCATTGTTGTCATTAATCAAATAAATACTGTAATTATATTCTTTATTTCATATCATTGTATATTGAATAACTTGTGTTTTCAGATGGTTATGCTAAAATAAGCAGATTGAAGGGTTACTTCCTGTTATTTCACACTTGCAGATAGTACCAACATGTCATCTAAAGCACCAAGAGGAAGTCCTCTTTCAAATATTTAGGATTTGAAGCTAGCTGCTGAGTGACACTGCATTTATTTATTTATGCATTTATTTATTTATTTGTAGAATTGAAGCATTTCACAATTTCTACAACCAGCCCTGCTGCTGAGAAGCAGAGTGTGTTGTGATTAAGGAGGATAAGTACTGCATCTACAAACTTCTCTGGCCTTGAGAATTAAATGCTGCCGAAATCATCACACGCTTTTTTGAAGTAGAAGCACCACACCTTTCCATGTGATAATTACTGCAGGCTTATTTAACTAAGTTACACTTAATACAAAGCAGCTCTGTAAGAAATACAGTAGAGCGCCTTGAGTTATATGCTGGCACTTCAAATAGCTGGAAGCATGGGTGGGTAGGAGCATGGGGGGCTAGCACTGCTACCACTGCAAAATACACAAGTGTATGCAGACGTGTCTCTCAAAGTGTATATGCACGATGAAATATCATGACTTGTTATTTATCTGCAGAAACTCATCTTGCTTGACTCTAGCTGGACACCGTAGAGCAGGGGTCACCAATCATGTGCCAAGGAGGTCCAAGATGCTGCAGGTTTTCTTTCCAGCCAGTCACTAAAGCAGGTAGTTTCACTGATCACCACTCCTTCAGTTTGAAGAAAGGAGTTCATCAGTGAAATCACCTGCTGAACCACACTGGTTGGAAAGAAACCCTGCAGTGTCTTAGACCTCGCTGGGGACCCCTGCCGTAGAGTGTATGGAGATCAGGTTGGAGTTGTGAGTGTTTAGTACTCTAAAAGGCCACATTTCATCTTTGATCATTTATTTCCTCCCTGTCGCTGCTCTGAATCTTCCCCCTGAGATGTTTAAACTGAAGGTCAAGTCGCTCCATTCTTTCTGTTGGGCAAAGCAAACTGCCTCCTTGAAGAACAAATAACAAGAGAAACTGTAGGAGAGAAGACAACAATGGGAGCATAGTGGGAGGAGTCCTGCTAACGGTCAATGTGAAGGCTGTGTTGTATTTTTAGTTTTCCTGAGGGCTCGTCACGCGGGATGAAACGCTGGCACTATGTTCTGGAGGTTACTTTGTTTTTGGATCGCTCCATTGTGTCGGATCCAATCTCTCGTTGCTGGTTTCTACTGTAATTAGTGACGCTGTGCAGTTTCCCACTGACCTCACAGAGTGAAATAACGAGTCCGTGCTGTACAACTTCTTAGACTGTAAGCCGTGACCCAAAATTGAGCCACAGGGTTTAGTTCTGTTTAGTCTCTGCATGACAGAAGGAGGAAAACACACAAGTTAAAGGCCTAAATTTCTCATTTAGATCCTGAACTGAAAATGTTTGAAAGGCATATTTGGTCTGTTCTTATGTTGTTGAACTGTGAGTTTTGGCTGTGTTGATTGCTGAGGATCTGCTGTAGCATCATCAACAAGGCATTTATGCTGAATTCAGCGTAGCATGTTGACAAAACAAAGGAAGCGAGCACAGGCCTGTTTAATCATCAACCTCCATTGTCTGCCCTTTAAAGCACCACTCAAACCGTTCATTTCATTTCTCTTCTTTCTTTAATCCTTTAATTTCTTTAATCCTATTCACTGAAAGGTTTGGTTTATGACAACAGATTCAGATCAGCTGTAAATCAGACAAAACAAGCCCTCCATTTTGACCTGCAAATACTTATACTAAACATTGTGTAACGTCCCCCCATCCAGTCAAGTTTTTGTAAAGTAAACCCACATGTGCTGGAAACGTGTTCCTTTATCTCATGTCAACACAAATCAGTGAATAATTTAAATTTATAGTAATAATTGAAATTTTGGGGGAAGACTATAAACCTGCTCACTAACACCCATTACAATTTACTAAACACAGACGTAACTATAAATAACTTAAATATGTGCCATCTGCTTTTATTCACAGCAGCTCCAGGCTCATTCATTATTCACAGGTTGACAGTGTGTAACTGTAACTGTGGCTAAAGCAGCTGCTGCTCTGGCTGCTTTTCAGACTGACCACTTACTAATCTAACTCTAGATTTAAAACAAAAAAAATAGGCTAAATTTCTTAAAGGCATCAGTGTAAAACTAGACTAATCTACAATTTAACAAGATCCTCAATCATACATTTTTGTTTGTTTTGCGGATTTTTCATAATTTAATGATTTCATCCTTTATTTTGCAGAGCACTTTGTGAGAACTGTTATGAAACATTATTTCTTTTTATTATAAATGGGTTACATGGTCAAAGGAAAAAATACACGTGTTCATTGTTTATTTCACTCAATTAATTTAGAATATTGCATCGCTTAGCTGTAATGCATCCTTTCAGATCAGGAAAAGACAACAAGATGATAAACAATATGATCAGCAGTATCCCAGATGATATCTAGTCTCATGGTACATGTGATCCTTCCCTCAGCTCTAATTACAGGGCCATCAAAGCACGGACATGCAGACTAAAAAACAACTTCTATCTGAGAGCCATAATTACACTACACTCTGCCAAATACTTGTTACACTTTCAACTGCACTAGTTGTATAAAGGGCCAATGCAATTCACTGCAGCTCAGTAAATGTGCCATATTCTCTGCTGCTTAAGCTCATAATTCACATGAAGATGTCAGAAAATTTTATACATTTACATATCTTTAGACTTTTTAATCTAAATATTTACTGTTAGAGAAATTTTGCTCTCCCTGTTTGAGTTTGTGGTTATACACTTTTTTTTTTTTGTTTAATTATGTGTGAATGTACCATCAAGGATGGCCAAAAATTTCATTATTCAATGTCAGTAAAGGCATTCTAATTATTCTAATTTTAATTCTTTTTTTCCTGCAATTCTCTCTGTCATAGAAAACCTTCCCCACACTTCACCTTCTTTGCAGTCACATGTTTCGTGATATCCTGCGAGAGGTTTGGTGTTCTTTGCTTCATAGCCAGTGCTGAGTTTTGTGAACAGCTGGATGCCACAGCTGTCTGAGGGCACTGGGGTGGGGGCGCAGGGACTGAAGTCAGAGGCATCCCACATCCCTCATCCTGGGAAAGGATCTGGACTGTGATATCTGTGATGATCATGAATATTTGCTGTGAGTCACAGAATGTAGAAGAAAGAGTGTTAGAAGCTTCACTAACAGATGCACCCCAAACACACTCAGAAACACACACACACACACAGAGGCCTCCTGCTCAGGTCTCAGTAGTGGAGAAGTGATTTTTGCTTTGTCCCAGTTTTCAGGTGTAGAGCTCAGGGGTCATTAATCTGCAGACAGCAACATCTCTTACCTCCCAAACTGCCATATTTTGTCACCTCCTTTCCTGGCGGTTTAACTAATGACTCCATTTCAATGCAAATGGGCCGTGCTGCTGATGACACACACTATCCATATTTTAAGACCTTAAACAGTTTAATGCCAGTCCACAGTTACAAGTGCTTCTTTCAGAACTACAATCAAAAAGCCTTTCGTTACGGTGAAGTCGTTAGAAACTTGCTGCTCCACTGCAGGAATAAACATCTTCTTGTTTGGGTTTGGATCAAAACCCAGCTGAACTTTTTCAGCATGTTTTCAGCGATGCCATGACCTTTCTGTCAGCTTCCCCCCATCTCCCCATGTATTGTATCAAATGTTTGACATGTTCACTTAAAATCCGATTGTAATAATCATTTATAAAAATTTCAGTCCATTAATTCGCTTTTCATCCTTTTGATTCATCATCTTATTGTTTTGTGTTTTAGTGCTTCATAGAAGACAATCAGTAGAATGGAAATGCACCAAAATATGAAGATAAAACCTTTAACTTTTTTGATGACATTACAAAGATTTAAGTTTGTATAATAATGAAAGTTCAGTTGTCCAGTCACAGCTGAGTTTAGCTCTTGAAGAGTGATTTTCTACAAATGTACATTCTACAAATGTACCAACATTCATCTCTTGAATACTGATGAATCCCAACAGTTAAAAAACTGTTTAAATGTTCTTTAACTGTTAAAGAACAGTTAAACTCAGAAAATATTGAATATATGCAATATAGAGAAATAGGGATAGGGCCGTGTGTGAATGAGAGCGTGAATGTGTTTGTCTCTGTGTCAGCCCTGCGATAGACTGGCGATCCCCGCCTCTCGCCCTATGACANCCCCGTGACCTCAACAGGACAAACGGGTTTAGAAAATGGGTGGATGGATGGATGGGATAGGTCCGCTCCCACATCTCTCAACTCAATCGCAATTCACTGTAACCACACTATTTTTTTAAATCTTGTCCACTCTCCGCCCTTTTCTCTCAGAATTGACCGAAAGTTGCTCCATCCTTCCCACAGCCACTTTGAGAAAGGGCCTCAGGCGTGGCAGCAGCCGTGATTCAATTTACAGGTTTTCTAACCGCCCCGAATAAGATGCCAGAGCAGCTGCCTTTTCTAAGCAATGCCTGCAGAATCACTGTTACAACCCTATGGTCTAGGGGAAAGGGAAGCAACATAAAAGCCGATGGAAATGGCAAAGAAAGGCAATTTATTGTTTCCACACAAAATAATAATGATAAACACAGGACTGGCTAACAACAGTAACTGAAATTTAAGGCAAACCACCAACTGGGGAAGGAACAGAGGTGGTGCCAGAAAACCAACCATAAAATAACTAACAAAAGAGTTTAACAGATAACCTAACCTAAAGAAAAACACAAATCTGAATCATTGAGCTATCACAGGTCACAATAGCAGATCCTAATTACACAGTTCTCAAAAAATCCTTAGAAAACGAGTTGGACTGGCACAAACACACAGCCAGCCATCACAATCAGCGTTTGTAATGAATTTAAGCAAGTCCAGGGACCGAGCAGAATCTTCATTGGTGGAGGGGATGAAATTGTCCTCCAATCAGATGTGTCCACCGCAGGAGAAGTCGAAGGTGCATCCCAGAGGGAAGAAACGGGCCAATCGAGGATGTGGCTCCGCCACTGTTATCCCGCCTCCGTTAACCAACCAATTGGAAGAGCGGCCCAGCACAGTTTGTTTTGCATATAGAACAAGCAAGGAGCGGTTATATGGGAGCGGGAGCGGAACAGCGAAAGAGAGTGAAAGAGCTAAGAAACAAACAAAACGCGTCAACGGACCTTTTACACAGTGAGGGACGTAACAATCACCATTATTCTGTTAAAAAAATGTCCTTGAGGAATGACCAAGTATCCCTCTGATTGATGGAAAGAGAAGTACAGTATAACTGGTCGGCTCAGGGTTACTCAGTGGGCGTGGGTGGCCACAGTTTTGTTATCTTTGGCCTGATGCCTTCAAGCCTGAGCTCCTCTCTTGTGATCTTACACCAGAAAGTCATTTCACGCAGCATACACGTAGTGCATTGCATTGCATCATCTGCTGTCAGTTGTGGATGATGAAGTGCTCAAAGTGCTGCTAGAGGAGGAAAAGCAGCGTGTCCTGTTCCTGCGAGCAGCTGCGATTGGCAGTCGTAGTTTGTGCGTTGATGACATTCACAGATGCAGCAGGAAGATCCATACGAGGCACTCCAACGCCTCGTTTTCATCTCCCTCACTGAGTCATTTTCCCACTCACTCACTCTTCAGATGCCTGGTGTCCTGGCATAATCCATCCAACACCCTCTGGTTGCGGTGTAGGACTCAGACTGTGATGAGGAAAGTAAGAAATGAAAAATAACAAAACAAAAAAAAAAACACAGGCATTAAAGGTCATCGGTTTAAAATGGAGTTGTAATCTGAAACAAAATTCTTCTGAAGAAGCCCCAGAAAAACCCACATCCCTTCCCACATCCACATCCCTCCTGTCCAACTGTCTCATTTGATGAATTAAGTTCAAATGACCTCACAAGGTCCTTATTTGTTTTGTTTAAAATTCCTCTACAGGTTTTTCTAGATGCTTGAACAGCAAAACTGTCCGTTTCACTTTATTTAGAAACTCGTGACCCAGCGTTATATTCCATCCAGACTTTGCAGCAGGTAATTTGACCACGTTGTTGTTTGTGCAAGCTGGGATGTCAGTCTTAAATGCCACGCTCACAGTAAAAATCAGGAAAAGTAGAAAAAAAAACTTCAAATATTGCTTTAACTGTTCTTTTTTAGTGCTTTTGCAGTTTTATCTTCATTTATTTAGCAGTATTTAACTGGATTTATGTAAGTGGGACGAGGTTGGGTTTTTTTTTTTTAAGATATTTTTAAGTACATTTCCCCTCGCTCTCTGTGTGATTCCTGANGGTTGGGTTTTTTTTTTTTAAGATATTTTTAAGTACATTTCCCCTCGCTCTCTGTGTGATTCCTGACCCGTTTATCCTCCTAACAGGCCAGAAGATGGACAACATACAGTAAAAACACACTCAAATTTTGTATATGCACACACACACACACACACACACACACACACATACAATGTTTTGACTTTAATTGGAGAGGCTGAAGTGTGGTGGGAGGGAGGGTGACTGCGAGGTGAAGAGGTGGCAGGGAAGAAAGTGGGTGCAGATCAGAAGTTAGGTGGGTGGTGGGATGAACGAAGGGCAGCAGCCACGTCACTGTGTTACATAAGGTCTTACGCATGCAGAGGGGGAGAGGATGTGAAGCAATTAGTGTGGAGAGCTGCCAGTCCTGCTGCACACTTTGACAGGGAGAGAGACTTTTTTATTTTCACTGTATACGAGAGTAAAATCACACATTCCGCTCCATGATCCCTGTGTCTGCTTGCGTTTCCTCCTCATCCTCAGTCCCTCATTGCTTATGGCACAATGAAATGAATGGAGTTTCCCTTCAGTAAAGTTTTTAAGATGGGGGAGTATTTGAGGTTTGGCACAGCTGGGTCTGAATGAGGATGTCTGAGGAAATAAGGAGATTCATTCTCTTTAGGATGGTTTGTGATGCTTTCCATGTGGACCATCCTCTCGCTGTCCAAACAAGGAGGCAGACCAGTTTTCCGAGTGTATCCCACTCTTTCCCACTCTGCATATTTCAGCATGGCATTCTTTTAAATAAACAGCAGTAAGATTTCTCAGCTTGCAAACACAGAACTCTGCTCTAACAAGGTCATTGTTGTTTATATTTGTGTCCTCGATCACCTCCTTGCATAAACAAGCCGTCATGTGAAAATTAATATATAGAACACAGGAGCAGCAACACACCTGTTTACTTTATAACCTCACGCTACATCCTTTCCCTATAAATGGCCGTTGTTCAAGGTGTGTTTGCTCCAACCGTTTCTTATTTGCCTAAACCTTTAGCACAAGGTTGTAGATTAGACACGAAAGAAATGGGCCGCCACCTTATTCTTTAAAAGCCCATTTTGTCTGTGTGTGTATGTGTGTGTAGACTGGCAAACTTAGAACCTCATTTATCCTCATTACTTCTCCTCTATTACGCTAACATTCCCAGTAGGTATCTTAATTTACTCCAGCACCTCCTTGTGTTTAACCTCTCTGCCACAAGCGAACACTCAGCGCGCCTCTCGTAACAAACATACACGCTGCACAGGTTGAATACATAAGTGTAAGCTTCCCCGTAAATGTCAGATGCCTTGCTTTTTACTATATTGATTAAGTTTACTATCAATTAAATTGATTAGTTTTTGCTTGATGGATGAATTTAGTGTGTAAAAATTCAAAAATGACAGTAATGAGAGACAACTACCAGAAGCCAGACTGATCGTTGATGTTTAATTTTACATCACTTAATTTAACCAGACAATCGAGAATTTGCTTCAGCAGTTTACTTCTGCATTCATTTGCTTGTACTACTAACAACATCAACTTGTCACTATCTGCCATCATACTTGGTAATTAAACTAATTCTGACTTAATGACCAATAGCTGTATATCTCATATATCTTATTTTTCTCTCTGGGATGTAGAGAATTTAGGCGAGATGATCAAACAAGCAGGGTTCCTATTTTTCTTTCCATTATTTTGCTTAGATTTGGAAAGAGCTTGACAGCCACCCTTCTTACAGATTAAGCTTGAAAGGACCATATCGGCTATTTTGCATGTTTGAGCCTAATATATTCAGTTGTCATACATGTAACATTATTGACAATCATTTCCCAAAGCATACTAGTGGAACGTGAATTAAAAAAAAAAAAATGCCTACCTTTTAGACCGCAGTTGCTTTCAGTTTATTCTGGTACACTATTAAAAATCAACTTGTTGATACTTGAAACGTTCTTGGGATAGGTAATCCATCATCGTGAACAAGACTTATATTCAGGTTTTTTTTTTTTTTCGAAGTTACATAATTTTAGCGTTTAAGCACAATAAAAAATGCAGAATGATTTGAAAATGCTTCCTGTTGTCAGTTCTTAACTATAGCACTTAAATGCACCACTAGGAAGCATTTTCAGCTCACTCCATGATTTTTATTGAACTTAAATGCTAAAATTATGAAACTTCTAAAAAAAACCTGAATACATGTCTTATTCACGATGATGGATTACCTATCCTAAGAATGTTTCAAGTATCAACAAGTTGAGTTTAATAGCGTACCAGGATGAACTGAACCCAATGGCAATCTGGAAGGTAGAAAAAAAATGTATTCAACTTTCCAGTATTATGCTTTGGGAAATGATTGTCAGTAATGTTATGTGTCTGATAATTAAATATATTAGGCTCAAACATGCCAGTGTGGTCCTTTAATCTGTGATCTCTATCCATCACCAGGGTCAGATTTTTGAAAATGGACTGGTATTAGAGACAGCATGCGCTCTGAGTATCTTCCAGAGCATGCGCGCGCGCACACACACACACACACACACACACACACACACACACAGGTGTTGTCATTCTGTATATTTGCAAATGAAAAGTTGATGGAATCTTTAAGAAGACACTCTACAAGGTAGCAGCTGCCTTCTCATGTTTTCAGTTTGTCTGTGAACCATCATGAAAGCTGTTCATGTACGCTTTTAAAGACATTTCCTGAGATGAGTCGACCTGCACAAATACAAGTCTGACTGACTGTACGTTCTGCTAGAGAAGAAAAAGTGTATAACCATCTTTACTCTCCTACGTCATTGATTATTGATTGATTTGCAGGTCAGTAAACATGTCACAGTGAGGTTTATTGGTATTGAAGGCTGTGGTTGAAGATGCCTGTTCAGCAGATGAATAATATGATGAAATGCTAATTACAGTACGCCCTTCTGCTGTCATTCATTCAGTGCACATGCTCCTTTTGCTGCATTATTCCATTATATTTCCCTCTTTTTCTGGCTGTTGGGCTTTTTTCTGTTGCAGTAATGATAATCATCTTTATCAGTCTGGAGTAGCGGATGAAGAAGCAGCACTGAGTCCTGGTCTAAGACAATCAAACATGGAAGTAGTGTATTAGTTTATGGGGCTTATGTCTTATCCTTGAACAACTTCCACAGCAAAACCATGTAAAATACAATATGGTTTGGCACTAGCAGGGTGCTACACTTAAGAAGCCATCTTTTAGAAGCCATCTGGATGGAGCTGCGTTACATGTGGGAAGCCACGCTCTCCTCAATAGTTCCATCTGTTGCAGCATACTTGTCGAGTACTTTATGTTACACACAGATGGAAGTGCTGATGGTTTGCGTAGCTTGAAGTAAAGCTGGTACCAGATGACAAACAGTTGCAGTGACCCTGGAGGCAGTTAATATAACATTAGATTTAGTAAACATCCCTGATCCTGCTCACCAAGCAGGACTTTAGGCTCACCGCCTAAAGTCACTCACTTTAGGCGGTGAGTGACTTCCTACGTTCTCCTGCACGCTGTAATAATCTCAGCTTCAGCTCCAACCACACTCCACCGCAGCCCAAGCCCATCAAACCATAGGCCTCAATTTAAAGACCAGATCCAGCGCAAACATAGTCTGCTGTTACTGCTTCCAACAACTTTATTACATTTTTGTTCAGTGGATCCACATGTTTTTCAAATCTAAATATAAGCCAGTGTTTTTGCAGAAATAACATTATATTTGTCTACTTTGTAGCTAGAACTCACATACTGATTGGAACGTCTTTCAGAGCACAAATGGCATCAAAGTTCCCTTGCTTGGGTTCTGCAGATATCTATGTAATTCAGTTATACTTTAACACGAGGAGAGATGGATTACACCCTGAAATTTAGGATGAAAACCCAGAGATTAAGTAAGCATAAAGAATTGAATCTGTACACTTATCCAGTACCACATAGATGGAGAATCTAACTTGCTGTGCTGCTATTATTGCTTCCTCTATTGGCGTCATAATTTCATTTTGCCTGACATCATATTGTTTGCTGTTAACAGTGCCAAATGTAATTTAAATCAATATTGTACAGCGTTCCCACTGGAAAAGGACTAAAAATAGTCAGCCTTGCATAATGGCGGTCTCTGGTGTGTTCACCTCTGGCATCTCTCTGTTTTTATTTCCCCTCATGATGTTTTATTCCAGACTTAGTGAGCTGCAGAAGAGGAATGTACTTGTTCCAGATGGTGGCAGTGTGATTCTCAGCCTTTTTTGTCATTGTGGATATGAAGGCACAAATTAATCCAAAAACTTTCTGTTCTTTTAATATCTTTTTATTTGATTCATTACATTGGAAACTCTAGTCTACTGCCTTCAGTTAAATTCTCATACGAGCATTAGAAATGGATTAAAGGTTAAAACATAAGTTTCCGTCATGATTCACAAATATCGTTGAAGACATGGAAGGCTAGCTTTTTGCATTACACAGGGATTCTTGTTTTGTGAACTGGGTGCCGGCTTTGACTGCAGCATACATTGGTGTTTACATGGAAAATCCCCCCCCCAGCCTCAACCTTCCTCCTTCTGAAGGTTTTTACCATCGTGACTCAGTTTTTCCTCTTTCTCACTGGTTCTATAAACACACTTGTCACATTTCAGGTTTTTCCAACTCTCCACACTGGTAGTAGTTTCACCTTTTGCTGATTCAACAACATATGTTTTTGCTTTTTATCCCTCCAGTCTGGGAGGACAGAGAGACAGACAGAGAAAGAAGACCCTCTCACTGGTGTGAGTTCCTGGGATGCTTGATGGACCTGCACCCCATGCTTTTCTGAGGCCTCCAGAAGCTGAAAACAGGGTGTCAGTGACAGGTAAGTGGAGCCTGGTGCACCAAATCTGGTTTGGATTAGAATCAATGAGAGCTCTGCACCTTTTGACTCTTCCCCTATGTGAGATTTCTAGAAGGACCTGCCAAATTTTTATCTGACATTGACGATTGTGGAATTTTCTGGACATGTCTGAGATTTGTGCAGGAATTTTTTTTTTTTTTTCTCACAAAGTTGCTGGCAAAACACAACTGTTTTGAGTTGTGTTAGATGTTCTCTCTTTTCAAGAGTCACTTCTGGGTGAGACTTTATTGACATTAGGAATGAGCCGCAGTATACCGCACACATAGTAGTTATATCCTGCTGAGTGTGGATGTTAATGCATTCCTGCTGTGTGGGAGTTAATAGCAGATCTTAATCATGGATAGGGTTTTGCTGTGATTAGAGTTGGAGGCGTAACCCTAATCTCTTTGGCACATTATACAGCAAATCAGAGTGTTTGGCTAAGTCAAATCCTGCCAACTCCATAATACAGCCAGCCCATGTCTGTGGATTTATGGCTAGACTTACTAGACCTACAAAGTTCTCCCTCCATTCTTTTCATTTGTGTCTGAGACTGATGACTCCCTGCCAAGCGTAAAACCTTTGCACTAGTTTTATTTCAGAGGTGCGCATGAATTGCTTTGTGCCATGGCGGATTATTTTGGAAGTAGCCGTCCAAAGGGCCAGCTGGTCGGAGCCAGTTTTAGCTGCAGTTTCCAGTGGGAGCGATGTCCCCATGCAGAGGCAGCACGGACACTGATGGATGGCCTAGCTTTCTGTCGGTTGCTGGTCCCAGACGTGAGCCGTTGTATTAAGAAAATATAGAAGGAAGCAGGAGAACAGAGAAATGGCAGCTCTACTCTGTGATGAACGACCACTCATTCACTGTAGATAGAAGCAAACTAGAATTGTGGCCTTGAAAGGGCCATTTTCAGCGCTCACTACATATTGTCCCACAGACAACAAATGTTTGTGTATTGTCTAGGATAATAAACTCAGTATGACTGAAGAGGATAAACCAGAAACCATCAGACCGATGTATGCAACATTACTGGAAAGCCACAGAAAAAATTCTTTTAACTGGAATTTTGCTTTGATTTCCTTCATGGTTTCCCTCAGACAGGGGAAAGAAGCCACAGAGTAGTCATTTAAATTTTGCTTCACCCTGTAAATCAACATAACTTTTTGAAAAAGGGCTGAGTCATGTTAGCCCTCCCCACCCCCACCCAGCCAATAAAGAGGCTGTGTTAATGGTGGCATTCACAGTGTGATTTGCAGCCTGCCTCTTTATCCCTGCACCGGTGGTTGATTGATGGTGTTTGTCGTCCAATATTGGACTCTTGCTGAGCGCGGTTTCTTTTGCTTTGACTGCGGTGGGTTGGAACTTTACTTCTGGTGTATTCTGAATACACCAGACGGACCGCCATGACGTGCCCAAGAATGACCTTGAACTCCCATTTCACTCAACCTCGCATCTCGGTGCCTGAAGGGCAAACTTCATGCCCACCAGCGTGACCCAGTTATAGGAGAGAAAGAGGGGCAGATCTGTGTTAGCCTACTTCTCATACCCTACTTTACCCCTCCACTCATTAGGGAACTC
Organism: Lucifuga dentata; assembly: GCA_014773175.1. Lineage (NCBI taxonomy): Eukaryota > Metazoa > Chordata > Actinopteri > Ophidiiformes > Bythitidae > Lucifuga > Lucifuga dentata. The sequence goes on from VXCM01002104.1 coordinate 74,863, forward strand.
TGCAGCTGAGCCCCGACTGCAACATCTATTGCGCTGTTGTATTTCTTTTCCCATTTATTTTGGTCAGACTGTGGATTACAGGTCAAGGTAAAGGCTGAGTGCTGCAACTGCAAGAGAATACTCGTCTGGTTGCTGACTGTCTAAAAAGACTCGAGGCTCTGTGTGTGTGTTTGGATACACATAAGTGATCTTACATATCGTAGCAAAGGTGAAAAAGAAGATTCAGGATTAACGAGGGCACAAAATGATGCAGAAATGTAAGTAAAACCTACATTTCTGCATTAAGATGTAAATTTGAACTAAGTCATCACAGGTATATAGAACTATTCAGATGCTGTTTTGTGTCCTGTCTGATTATAAACTTTTTCCTCTCCAAACTCCAATGTCAATCCTGCACTCTTTCCATGCATTTCCACCTTCCTTCCTTGCCAGTTTCACCCCTCGTCATTTCCACACATCTGCTAAAATGAAAAGGAAACTGGCATGAACTGAATCCCCACACACACACACACACCCAGCTTTTAAAGGCCAAGTCCAAAAAGTGCATTTGTGGCCAAAAGAAATCGAGACATTTGATAAAGTGAGATGATATCCTCATGCAGTTCCACATTCTGTTTTTGTTTTTCTGCATGAAATAGGCAAATAGAAGAGAATGGCCCCTCACTGACGCTAGTCTTTCCCTGGCTTTCTGTTTCTTTTCTCCTCTTCTTACTGCCTGACAAAGGCAATGGAGGACTTTGCAGAGTTTCTTTGGTCAAAGGAAATGGTAGAGGAGGAGAGAGCAGAGAAAAGAGAGTGGAGCAGGGAGAGAGGAGGTGTATCTGTCAGGGAGAGGTGGGGCTGTGCTGATTGTGTGTTGAGAGGAGACTGGGGGCACAAGAGAGGAAAGAAGAGGAAGGGGAGGGGATTCTGATTCTGCTCCCATTCACATCGGCGGCATTTGGCTTGAGAAGAAGCTTAGACTTTTTTTTTTTTTTTTTTTTGGTAGACATTTTCCCTCAGAGTTGGTCAAGAAACAGCCAAACATCCAGAACAGGAACATAGTGAGTTTCTGAGCAAAGCTGAGACACAGGAGGAGCTCAGACTGGATCAGAAGGAGGAGCTGGTCAGACGCTGGTGTAGCAATGCAGGACTCATGCTGGGGTAAGAGATAAGGTTTGGAGCTGGGGATTAAGAACGTTAGAGAAAAGGGAAGTTGAGTTTTGGAATCAGCAATGTCAGACGTGTGAAATGACAACATATTGTAGGCATTCCTGTTTCATTAGCTACAAATCCACTATATTGGGTAAGTTTATTGCATGTTAATAGTTGCAATCGTGTATCCATCAGGTGTCAGTAACTGAAGAATAGAAATGTAAAATATCTAGATGTGAACTGACATGTTCCACTCCCAGGAGGAAAAGTATTCAAACCCTTGAGTAAAAGATGCAATACCACAATGAAAAATGGATGCTATATTCTATATTCCTTTTTGCAATTCTACTTAAGATAATGAAAGTATTAGCTGCAAAAATTACGTATGAAAAATAATCAGTATTTATGAGCTTATTATGTTTTGTATGTAGAATTTTACCTGCAAAGTAACTAGTAACCACAGCTGTCAGACAAATACAGCGGAATAAAAGTACAATATCTACTTCAGAAATGTAAGGAGGACAGAATTGAAAGTATTTATATAAGAGACTGATGATACTGGATGTTTTTTTTTTTTTAGCATGATAGAGTAAAACATGATATATTAACACATAATATTCTTGGCAGGGATCCTTCAAATTTGGTTATTAAAGAGTTGCAGCACAGTTAGTCAATTTAATTATCAAAGATGAAAGTAAATATAATATTGTAGTAAACTTTGAACCTCAAACATTATTGGACATTAAATTATAAATACTAAATGTGATATAAACTTTAAAACAAATACATCAATGTACTGAGCTTGAATTCAGAAAAATATGGCTCAAACACGCATAATGCAGCCCATAAAGCATTTCTATTCTGCATTTTTGGATAGCGATGTATCTGTGATAAGCCAGGCTGATAATTTTAGCGCTGCTGTTGTATCAGTAGGCTTTGATTTAAATGGCAGTTATTTGTATTGTGAAGGTGAGCATTTGGCACGGTGACCAGCGTGTCTGTCAGGGCTGTTAGGTTTCTGCCTGGAAAGGGAGGTTGTCGACGTCACCAAAATAGCTTTGTCACACTTTTCCTCCATGCTCCACTTTCACATGTCGGCGGTGGGCAGTGGAAACAGGCAAAGAAGGAAGATGAAGAAGAAGGGAGGAAATGNTCAGAGATTCAGAAGTTTGGTCAGGGAGCAGTGGAGGTGGAGGAGGGGATCTCCAAACTCTTTTGGTTGTTCCCAGTTGCTCATGCGGATGCTCCTTGCTGCAAAATGTGACACCCTCTCTCTCTTTTCATTCTCTCTCTCTCTCTCTCTCTCTCTCTCTCTCTCTCTCTCTCTCCCTCCCTCTCCCTCTCCCCTGAGTCAGAGGAGTTGTGGGAGTCATAACAGAGCTTTCTTTTTTCACCAGCCAACATATCACCTGTGTGCAGAACATATTTAGGCTCTAAGGCTGTGGATGTGTGTGTTCCCGGCGTTGCACTAACAAAGAAGGATTTAGTGGCAGCTCTCAGTTTGTCTCAAAGCACATTTGTGTGACGTTGCATGTGGAGGGCAGAGCAGCAAACTGTGCATACTGTATATGTAAAAACAGTTTCTCCAAATGGAATACAGAGGAAAGGTTACCATACCATGAGTGTGATGCTGGTTTAATTATCTGGACACACTGTGTGTGTGTGTGTGTGTGTGTGTGTGTGTGTGTGTGTGTGTGTGTGTGTGTGAGTGTGAGAACCTGATCAATATACATATATATACACATATATAATATATTGTGTGATTGACGTGACCTCACTGTGTGTGAATTGAGACACAGAGTGGGTGGGTGATGATGAGCAGACTGCAGACTTTGTTTCATGTTTCTTGTGCATTGTGCTGATAATCTAGAACAGTGAAATCTCAGCATGAAATCTAACATATTGATCTCAGCGTATGGATTTCTTGTCTCTTTTATGGCTCCGATTTCAGAATCAGAATCAGCCTTATTGCCAGACCATCCATATACAAGTACACAGTCAGGATGAAATGCTGTTTCTCCAGGACCTCCTGGTGCTACATTTAACATATTGCATGTAGACAAGAAGTGCAGTAACAGGACAAAGAGCATAGACAGAGAATAGTGCAGTAATAAAAGTGCAAAGAATGTGTTTACTGTACTGATACTGAAGTAAGAGTAAATGTCTGCAAAGTGTTTGCAATTCCATAAAGTTCCATTTCAAAAAGGTGCGAATGCAAAATGCACTGTAACACATACAGTTTATAAAGTCATGGGCTATTCAATAATCTATCCATTAGTTTTTGATTAATCAATTAATTGTACAGTCCAGAGTCAGAATTGTGTCAAATTTACTATTTGTGATTTAAATTGAAGTGATATAAAAACACACAAAAGCAGCAACTTTTCAATTTTAGAAGCTGAAAACAGCAATGTTTCAGTGTTTACTTGATAAATGACTACAGCAATTAATCGCTAAGTGTTGTCAATTAATTGCCTTCTGAAAACAAAAACAATGAAAGAAGAAGAAATTAATTGATTAGTTAATCGACATAACATTAGTCAACAGCAATTTCAGTAGCTAACCGATTAATCTTTTATTTTTTTTAATCATGGAAAACTGCCAGAGATTTACTGGTTTCAGCTTCTCCAGCATGAAGATTTGCAGCTTTTTCTGTTTCATGTTATAAATTAACTTTTTTTTTTTACTGTCATTAACTGACAAAACAATGCCATCATATCACATTTTGTAGCCTAAATGGTAAATTAACTGATTTATTGATAACAAAAACAATAATTACCTACAGCTCTAAACCCTAAAATCAGGTTTATGTAATGTATACACATTTACTTTGACAGTTTTCAAGCAGAAATCTTTATGCAGAAGGATCAGATTTTCATAACTGCAGCCATTTCAACTTTCCCCAGCATTTCCTCTCTGACGTTTGAGCTACAGGAATAATTAAACAAAACCTCCAATGCTCTGAAAGCTTGAGGACAAAATCCTGATGGCCTGGGCTGACGGCACATCCCAGGGCAGGTGATGTTTGCTGTTGTGGCTCCTGATGAAAAGCAAAATGTTCTACAAAGGTGAAATATCGCTTTAACTCCCCTCTTGCAAACTGGGCCATGTGAGCGATGAGACATGAAAACACCATCCGCCCCTAAATGACAACATTGGTGTTATTAACCCAGTGACCAGAGCTAATTCTGCCCATTTTTAGACTTGAGTCTCTGTAGCTGGTCTGCCTGCACATTCCTCTGGCTTGAGAAGAGATTGATGGACTCCGTCTGTCTGCTGAGGGGCAATGAGACATTCAAGGGCTCCCAGAAAAAAAAACAAAAAAACTGTCTACTCACCATTTTCTCTCACAGCCACATCAGCTGAGACTGAAGAGGTTACAGCCTAACTGAAGGCATCATTTGTACATTTGCTGGGGTGGTAATATTTATATAAATGATGAGCTAATAGGACTTTATATATTTATATATTATATAGGACATAATTTTTTCTTCTTTTCCATCTGTCTGCATATATAGTTGTGGTATATACCATGATCAGCATAAACTGTTTTGAATATATATGCAGTTTGATCTTGCATCATACAGATAACATAATGTGCGTAAGTGAGTGTGTGTGAGTGTGTGACCTTCACCGACCCTCCTTGACGAACCTATCACATTTTATTAAAACTAATAATTTCCATCAAGGAGGGCTAAAAACCTGAACAAAAACGCAAAGACAAACAAAAACAAACAAGTAGTGACAGCAATAAACAGTCTAGTGATTTAATTTGTGAAGTTCCATGTGTGGTAATATTTAATGTAATTTTTTTTCCCTCATTTGTTGTGATTGGGATGTAATGTATTTTTATTTGTATTTTACTTGCGTGTCATATTAAGGAAACATTATCCACATATCCTCTGCACCAAATAGCCTCACAGTCATTTATCTTGTACTAGGACAGCTCAAAGCCTGTGGATGATTGTCACAGCTACAGCGCGTTTGAAGGCTTTAAGATGCTAAAGAGAGGTCCTGGCCCCTCTGTCAGCCCTTTGACCCACCCCACCTTCCCACCCCCACTTCCAGTGGCTGAGGCCCCTAGTCTCTATGACAACAAAAGGGAAACTGAGACCGCACATACATGAAGGAGGCTTTCAAAACAGCTTGAGACCCCTCTCTGCTCTCCTTAGTGAAGTCCCTGCATAGCTTCAGTCATCTTGAGTCCAGAGGGATTAGAGCTTATTCATGTATCTGGAAGGAGTTTGGACACCCCACCCCACCCCCACCCCAACCAAAGACAATGACCTGAGGAACGCATCTGGAAAGGAAGGGCTTCCAAACACTCTAAGAAGGTGCAAGGTGCAATTATCAGATTAGCTGCAGTTTGTGACTCTTAAGAATATTCAGACAAATATAGAAAGGATTTTATGTAATAAGTAACATCATTAGTTTTCTTTAGTGCATTAAAAAAATATCATTTAAGAATAATCCTTCAGGATTTGTTCATTGTGACTTCTGAGCTGAATTTGATTCATGCTGGCACTGATGCAGGGATTGAATCTGTTATTTAAAGGCCTGCAGACTCCTCAAAGTTAATTTTGTTTTCAGCTTCTCCCACAACACAGCGAAAAAATAGATTTGTGTTGTGTTTTGTTTTTTTTTTGTTTGTTTTTTTTTTTGATTATGCAGGAAAACAAGAAAGGACATACATGGCTGCCCCTTCCCAGTTTCCCTTCCCCTTTCCTGCCCCAACATTTTGATCCCAAACAGTCTTCAAAGGTTGCTAGTCATGTCCACATAAGATGAAAAAAGAATTGTGTGAGACAGCAGAGTGCAGGTATTCAGTGTGAATTGTTACCCAGCTCCTATGAAATATCTATGGATTTACATGTGCCATCTAAAAATAATGTATGTGTGCACAAAATTACCATTTACATCAATAGAATAAATTAGAGTAATACTAGTTTTGGTTCCACACTTTATCATAACATATCTGGCAGTGCCAGATTGTCTTTGTCAGCTTTGTCAGCTATAAGTTCAAGTAGGGATCAGTCAGTTTTGACTTTGCTAATTAAAATTTGGTAATCACAATTAAATCTCAGTTGTGGACTAGAAGCTGGCAAATTTGGCAGCTTGTCAAGTCTGCCAACTCCTCCTGCAGAGCAGAAACGTGGCTGGCCAACAGTCCTATTAGCTCATCTTTTGGCATATTATCAACCTTCATCAATGTCAAAGTCCTTTTCCCAGGTTTTTCATCATCAACGTGTCAGCAGGTAGATTAATGGGGTTAAAATTTAGGCAAAACAAGAAGGAAAGTTATGAAAACTAGCAGCGATGCACCAACAAACTGCAGTTCAGTGACAAATTGGCAGTCTTGGCACAGTTTCTCTGAATCATTCATAAGTTTGTTTTGCTCATGAACCTGAAACTCTCAGGAACAAGACATACTCACCAGTCAGTATCCTCACACTCTTTGACTCACCATGATGATGCATTTAGAGCACTACAGGATCTGATGTCTGGCGGTGTTGTCGGGAACCATGACCTCATCGTCCTGCCTCCTGTTTGTGTTCTCTGCACAACACTGGACAATTCAGCATTGACGGGCCAAATTGGTGATATCACAGTCTGTCTATGGCTAATTAACATGCTATTATATTGTTGATATTTACCATCAGTCACAGGAGACTGACAAAGTCAACAAGCAAGTGTTTGTGAGAAATGAGGCACTGAGTTTGATTTATTCTGCAGCTTTTTAAAACTCACTTCTGGAGTGTGACAGGAAGTTGAACCTGTCCCCCTTTTGTGCCATTATTTCTTGAGATATTATCTGTGGTTATAAACTTTGGGTTATTCCCATGGCTGATGTGTGGAGACGGTACTCTTTGTTCCAGTCAAGAAAATGCCAGCATGTTAGGAACCATTTCACATCTCCAATGAAAAGAGATCTTTTGCCTCTGCTGCCTCGTGCCTTGTAAGCCTCAAGCCCCATTTGTGCTGCTTAAATGGACTCAATGAATAGCCTGTCCTGGTTCAGACTGTGTGTGGGCCAGTATGGTTTTGTGGGTTATTTATACATTTCAGTCTACAGGATATCATTTCTGTTTGGCCTCTAATGAGTCTGTATGGTCTTGGACATAGAAAATTCCTGGAAAGCACCCTGTGGTGATGATTGGAACTCCACATTGAGTCTGACCATTCAGTATCTGAAAGCAAAACATGCCATTTGTTGTATTTAGTTTCCTACAATGATGAGCTGTCTGAGAATCACTGTTTCTTCTCTCTCTCAGAGCGAGTGACCCGGCTGAGCTGCTATCATGGCCCTGGTTCAGGCTCTTCTCATATCTGCTGAGCACCACAGCTCAGGCCTGAGTGGAGGAGGAGCCCGCAGGCGACACCGCTCCGGCCCTTCTTCCCCCACCAACGCCCCATCCTCCTCTCAAGAACCTATGGGCTCTGTCAGCAGCCTCATTGCCACCCGCCCCAGAGCCTACCAGGACCTCCGCTCTGGTGTGGAGCAGGGAGCCAGGATTCGACGGCCCATGCCAGGCACAACCTGTTTAGGCTCCGATTCACCCCAGGACCCCTTACTGCAGAGCTGCACTTCACCAGTGAAGAAGCAGACCTCCACGGCTTCCAGCAGAGGCCTGGAGAAGGAAAGTTGGAACTATAATTATCTGAATGAAGACTATGTAGGTGACTGGAATGACAACCATGTAACACACGTCAGCCCCGGGAGTGATGCAGATGAGACTAAAGAAGGACTGGGGTTGAATGGGAATATGGGAGGACCGCCTCCAAAACTAGTCCCTGTGTCAGGGAAACTTGAAAAGGTGAGTCTTGGAATAATTTAAAGTAAAAATTTAAAGTAATAATTTAAAGTAACCATGTCAGCTTTTCTAAAAAAAAAAAAAAAAAAAAAAAAAAAAAATTAAATAACTCTGCTCCTGTATCTCCGTCTTTACAAACTCATGTTATTTGTCTAAGTATTGTTCAATATTTGGACAACAAATGTGAGACTGTACACGTGGAAACACTGACAGATCCAGCAGAGTTTAAGACATTTCGCAGTGTGAATTCGGACATACTTGTTGAAAATCCATCACTGCTTTCTCTCTAGAACATGGAGAAAACTGTGCTGCGGCCCACTGCCTTCAAACCCGTCATTCCCAAGAGCCGTACCTCCATGCAGTACCTCTCTCCTCGCCATTGTGCCAACGTATCAGAAAGCCAGAACAGCCTGAACCTGCTCAGCCCCGCCCACCGAGAGGCGTCACCCTCGACTTCAGAAAAACGCAGCTCCTACACCGGAGGCCGAAGTGGTGGTGGTGGCGGTGGTGGTGGTGGTGGCGGCGGCGGCGGCGGTGGCGGCGGGAGCAGCCAGTCCTGCTCCCTGTCCGACTCTGGCCGCAACTCCCTCTCGAGCCTGCCGCCCTACAACAACACTGGCTACAACCTTTCATCAGCAGAGGCCTCTGGGGGCCACCTGGAGCCCCTTAAGAGCACCCAACCAGCCACTGGACATGGACACTGCAACTCAGACAGCGGGCGCTCATCTTCTAGTAAGAGTACGGGTTCAGGATCGTTAGGTGGACGGGGGCACCCCCTGTCAGACAGTGGATCCAGTGGGCGGTCCCCTGGACCCGTGGATGGCTATGAGGGGGTNCCCCCTGTCAGACAGTGGATCCAGTGGGCGGTCCCCTGGACCCGTGGATGGCTATGAGGGGGTGGTGAGGGATTTGGAGGACAAACTGAGGGAGAGAGAGTCGGAGCTGCAGCAACTCAGAGACAACCTGGATGAAAACGAAGCTGCAATTTGTCAGGTTTGTAGATAGTAACTCCACTTAATGATGAATGTAAGCACTCTGACGCTGCAGTTTGAGACAAAACAAGAGAATGCTTTAATGTTTAGTAAAGCACATAACATAAAAAGAGTTTCTGTAGCTCACAATCTGTGCTTATTCATTTTTAAAGCTTAAATTTGTAACCTGCCATCATTTGATTTGTGACAACAGCTCCAAGTTCATGTTGGACTGGGGAAAAAAAAAAACACATGGATTGTACATTTGCACTAATGAAGTGGCTACTGACTGTATAATGGATTACCAGTTTGACTTCTTTGTCTTGGTTATGTAGGTTTATGAAGAGAAACAGAAGCGCTTTGAGCTGGAGCTGGAGGAGCTGAGGCAGAGCTGTGCCACCAGGATGCAGACGGCCTCACAGAAGGCCCAGCGTGCCCAGCAGGTGCTTCAGCTGCAGGTCAGAACCTTTCACACACAGCTTGCTCAGGTTACACTCTACGTTATGTTCATGAACTTTCTCTGCATACTAGTTCTGGTAGTCAGCATTGCACACAAAACACTGAAGCTTTAAGACAAAATGAAAAAAAAAACCTTGTGAACCTCTGCTCTTTGTTGGAATATCTTGGAACGGCTGCAGGTTTATCAGCTCCAGCAGGAGAAGAAAAAACTGCAGGAGGACTTTGCTCAGCTGCTGAAGGAGAGGGAGCAGCTAGAGGAGCGCTGCACTTCCTATGAGCATGAGAAGATTCAGCTGGGGCCCCGGCTGGAGGAGACTAAATGGGAGGTGAGCAGGACACCAGCCTCATGTAAAACAGTTTGGAGTGGCATTTCTTAAACTGACTGGGCATTCCACCAAGGCACCTTACATCGGCTATTTTATTCAGCAAATGTAGTAATGGCCACCGTAAAAATGGGATGACATAAAACTGTAATCCTGAAGATTGCTAACGTGTCCTCCATATTGATTTTGTCATTTTACAACCCTCCATAAACTCAGTACTACCCATATTACCCCACACACACTTTGCATATTATACCCTGGCTTTTATTGTAGGCCATCGATCTGACCATGACAGTATGTCCACACTAAATTAATGAATGAGCTTTTGCTTCCTTGGGGTTAACTGTCTGCCTGTGTACTTTTATAATGCCCAGGTCAAGTCTGTCAGTAAGTTTGATTTCACCATGATGGTCATTGTCCTTTCATATGAGAGGATATGAGTTTCACTTTACAGCATATATATAGGTATATATAATTATTCAAGGTCCCTGCTGACAGGGAAAGACACGGCAGCTAAAATAGAGCATGCAATTATTGACAGCCAATGAAAACATTGTTCAGTTGAGGTTTTTATCAAGACTTATATATTATCATCAAGAGTAATTGCACTCAGTGGTTCACACATCTCCACCTGCTACACAGTTTGAGAAATGCCAATTCAGCATCGTTTTGATGCAGAGTGAAAATTTCATCACTAGATAGCAGTTCAGGCTTTTTTAACCTGTTTTCCAGCTGCATGATACTGTTTCAGTAATGCTGAAATAATGGCACAGATCATGTTTTATGTTATAAAGGTCACACAAACACACTGCAGGAATAAAGCCATTTTGGATTTAATTACTAAACAAAGTAATTAAATTGCTCCAACAAATTAATTAAATAATTCAAACGACTTAATTAAATCATTCGAACAACTTAATTCATTTGAACGATTTATTAATTCGCAGAAATCTGATTGAGTTTTTTTTTGTTTTTAATTCACAGCCCTACTGATATTAGGTTTTACTTCTTTGATTTTGAGTCTTTGCATGAAAAATATGTTTCTTCATGTTTTTTTTCGGCTGTAAATATGCATCCTGAATGTATATTCTCTCCCCACTCAGGTGTGTCAGAAGTCAGGGGAAATCTCCTTGCTGAAGCAGCAGCTGAAGGATGTGCAGGGAGAGTTAGCCCAGCGTGTGGGAGAAATAGTTTCTCTGCGGGGCCAACTTAGAGAGACTCGTGGCGAGCTGACTAACACTCAGGTCCAGCTCCAGGAAGCAAACGGCACAAACCGTACACGCACTCTGGAGCTAGAAGTATGTCAGAACGAACTTCAGCGTCGCAAGAGTGAAGCGGAGCTGCTCCGAGAGAAGGTAGGACGCCTTGAGGAAGAGTTGGCCCACCTCAGAGATGCTTTGGCAAATCAGGGCCCAGGAAACCGACAGTGTCAGGTGTTCCAGGAAGCAGAAGAGCACCTGCTTGCCTACGAGAGTGACGAGGCAAAGGCTCAGAGGCAGGGTGGCAGCGAGGCCACGCAGAACATGAAGCTGCAGATGGACAGGATGAGGTCCGAGCTGACCTGTCAGCGCCAGCGGACTGAGGAGCAAGCAGAGAGCTTTGAGGGTGAGCGCAGGGTATGGCAGGAGGAGAAGGACAAGGTAATCCGTTATCAGAAGCAGTTACAGCAGAACTATGTGCAGATGTATCGCAGGAACAGAGAGTTGGAGCAGCTCCTGCAGGAGCTCAGTCAGGAACTGGAGAGCAGAGAGGACGACGAGGGCAGTGGCAATGAGATCAACTTTGATGAGATCGCCGCCACTGAAATTTGACTTTCTGCATCTCTGGATTTGCACTACTGTCAGCTAAAAATTAGATTTTTTTTTCACCTGCATGGCACAGATTAGATTTCTAAATGGAGACTGTGGACATTTCATGTTTAGACGGCAAACAAGGTATCACAAACGAAAAATAAATACATCTGCAGTGGAAAATCAGGCTCACTTTGGTTCTGCCTCATTGGTCTAGTCTCCAAGGAGTCCTACTTGAAATCCAATGACCTCCATTAGTTATTTGTAGGCCATTCAGTCCTCATTAAGATCCACAATATGATAGTTTATGCACTAACTATGGATCCTGTTCCTGTCTGCCTTTTGTAATCTTTTGTGGGTGAAACTGTTGCTTATGAGTAACTATTTTGTGACCTTATTTCTGTGTTGTTTGGCTGGGTTTAGCACTGTACTCCCACTCCACACTAGCAGTCAGCTCTCATTCACACACTTCATTCAGATGGAGCCTATGCTGTTGTCAATGACAGTAAATGTAGGATTCCACACATTTAGTGAATCAGAGCAGAGTGCTAATGAGGGCAGCAGCACGATGGGTTCTCACTGTTCTCTCACAACTACTCAAACTTTTGTGCAAATAATTTCATGACAAAATAAACAGTGGGGGACTCTTCTGTTACCAAAGTGCGTCTACTTCATCCTTCATTATGGGTGGTAGAGGCCTGATTAAACTTTATCTTGTGAGATAATCATGAAAAATTTTCTAAGTATCATCCTGGACACACACAAAGTTTACCCTGAATGAATACAATGGTTGGACAACAAATATCACAGCACAGTATCAAAAATCTTCACAGTCTAATGCAAATACAACAGGCTTCAAACAAATATGACCTTAACACCTGACATCCAGTGTACATGTAGACCTTGACTCATCAAACAAATTTTGAATGCCGCCTATACAAGTGTGTGAAAAATCCCAGTGTGCTTAATACGATTCAATACTTCAAACAGAACAGATTCAAACAGAAATTGTACATAAAATAAAGAAAAAACTGTCACAATACTCCCATGATGGCTCTTCTGTGTAACAGATTAGTTGTGTTACTAAAATGTGTTGTATTACTTGTATTATGTCATTGAAGTGCTTTTTGTAGAGCTATGGTAAGAGGGAGATCATGCACTGAATGATAACTATTTAGCAAAGCCAAACTAATTTGACCATGAAATGACTGTTGTTTCCTTAAGAACATTTTGTTTGTATTTACTTCCCTGTAAAGTACAAGAGTGCACACTTTTCCAACAAAAGACACTTGGTGTTCCATTATTGCTAGTGTTTGTTAAATATTGTTAATCATCTACTGTAAATAATCTGAAAAAATCATCCACAGTAACAGTTTTCTTCCAGAGATGCTCTGCATCTCAAACATGCCACTGTGAATAGACCAAAGCAATGTCGCACATTCTATTTTGCTCCTACAGTACAATGCCTGTATATTAATGTGTGTGTGTGAATGCTTGTTCTGGTTCCTCAGTATAATTTTATAATCTGCAATATTTGTATGAAGACATTAAAATGTATATTTTCATGCTGTAAATTTCTTGAACCTACTTATGTTTTTAATAAAGAGGAAATTTAATAGCTTTATCTGAGAGGTTGATTTCTTAACAGATTTTGATGTCATACAAATTGATGTTCTCCATTAATTAAATTATTGCACCAAATTATATACACTGCAATGCTGTATTCTTATGTTTATCTTTCACATGAAATATGAAACAATTACACTTTTTTTTTATATCAGGTATTTAGTAACAATAACAACACACTTTCCAGCTAATCTGACAGAAGGTATTCATCCAGGCCATGGAATAACCGTTTTATCAAGGTTGGCTTGTCATTTCCATGGCAACACAGATAATTTATTTTACAGTGTTCATCTCTTACAGAAAGTAGTATTTTCCATTTTTGTGGTCGGGTGTGATATATAGAAGACTGTGAAATATTTCTAACCTGCTAACGTCTGCCCTCTTCAGGTCAAGAACACCCTTGTTTTTAAGCAAACTCACCACATGGTCTCAGACTATTTTATATTTTCACTCCACAGCTTTTACAGTAAAGGCACTGGGGTTACACTTTGCATAGTTAAGACCCTAACTGCTGATCCATGACACATCTAATTAATGTATTTTGTTTGTATTGTTGACTTTTAAACAGTAAAGATGTTACTAAAATGTATTTTTTTTTAAAAAAGGTCCTTGACAAGCATTTGCTCCTGGGATGTAGATGTATGGTGAAACAACATCAGCGTATCAGGAGCAATTTTTCAATACTCAGTACTTTTTGGACAAGAAACTGCCATTAATGAATGAATGGAGATACCATATTTGCTGCAGCTACATTTACTTTGTGCTAAAAGTGTTTCCTGATGATAATCCTCTCATATAATCACTGTCTTCTTTAGATTAATTCTGCTAGAGTCCTGTGACCTGCTGCCTTTGCCCATGTTTTGTTTTTCAGTCCAATGGCTGTCAGCAGTTTCCATGTCCATCTCCATTCCTAATTTTAACATTAATGGCAAAAATTACACACTAGACCCCATAACACATCAGCGCCTTTGTGTTGTGCTGCTCCATGCTGGTGTTAAAATTTGTCCTGTTACTCTGTTTTGTCCTGTTACGCTGCCAAACATTCATCCAAAATCCAAACTGAGCATCTCCTTTCAAAGGTTTTTGGGGACTTTGACCACAAACACCATGGGGTCTTTGGCCTTGTTGCTGAAGGCTTTTCGGATGATGTCAACAGCATGCTGATGGGTAACTCCTTTTAGTGACACTCCATCCACTGATGCCAGCTCAAATCCAGCCTGGGGGGACACAGAGTGAGATGGAAGGGTTCGAAATACAGGAAAACACACAAAATTGCATACATTGGCTTTAACTCCATTTCTCATCATACTGTGTGTTACCTTGAGAACTTCACAGGTGGAAGCGGCTCCTCCTGGGAAAATCTTCTCTATCTTTACCACTGGCTGAACCTTGGACTCCATCCCACCAGATATACTGATTCCTGGAGCATAAAAAACAAAACTTATTTTGTGTTCATACTCGGTTTCAACATGAATGAATTTTACTTATTAGTTTCATTCATTGACCTCATTATGTTAAAAAAAAAAAAAAAAAANTTAAAAAAAAAAAAAAAAAGATGCAAAAAAAGATACTTCGAAGCTGTATGTTGTTTGCGTGTGAAATATTTTAAATTAGCATTGTCAGAATATTGCAGTACTATGTACCCACAAAAAGACTGAACAACTTCACTACTGTAAATCTGGAGACGTTGCTAAAGTCATATAGTTCATGGCTAGTCAACTACTATCAGCTACCAGTCTGTGAAACCTTCATGTCAATTTCTCCATATAACATGATGCGACTGGCCTGAAGTCAAATCAGACACATCCAAACACATTTACCCAGTGACTGTTTCGTCTTGGAGATGCTGACAGTTTTGAGCTCATACTCCTGCTCAGGTTCGGTGCTGCTGAATCCGTTCTCTGAGGCCTGATGACCGTTCATCTGTTCTCTCCCCATTTGTTGGTCTGAACCTGCAGCAAACACTTGTGACAACAAGGGTCGACTCTTGCGAGGAGTACTCTGCAGCGTGAACACAGTTTCTTTACTCCTCTCTCCGCTTTTCTCCTTTTTGCCTTTGGAATGGCCATTTCTAAATGGGGACCTCCCCCTTTCTGAGGCATTATCCCCCCTGTTCAAAGTGGAGTGCAATGTAACCTCGTCAAAGTGGACTGAGCGGATCGTGCCAATGTTTGTTCTGAGAGGGGGGCGAGAGTCTTCGTTACGGGCCAGCAGCCAGTTGGGGAGCATGGGGCTCGCAGAGGGGGGTCTGAGGTCTCTGGACTCTGTGGGATAACCATCCACTGGTATGTCGAGCAGTGGGGTGAAAGCTCTGGATGTGTAGGGCCTCTCTCTGGGCAGCCTGGGCCCAGACAGACGGACCTTCTCCAACTCTTCCAGCAGATGGCTTTCCTTCTCTACCTCCTCAGCACTGTAGAGCTCAAAGCCCCCCCTGTAATCTGGATGGAGCACACATGTTGTTTCAGCATCTTTTTGTTTATTTATTTATTTGATGTTCTGTTCTCATTAACACCACTAACTAATATGTGTTAACCACTAACAAGTTGTCTAGAAAACTGATTTTGTTTTCCTAGTTTTTTTGCAGCGGAGGGGGAAGTCACCAACCTGGGATGGGAGTGATTAGGCGCCGTTTTGGTGCTCGATCACACGTGGGAGAGCGAAGAGGAGGAGTGCTGACTAAACAACAGAGATAAGTGCAATTCTGATTATTGTAAAATACTTCAAATTGCAAAGAAAAATCTTGTTTTATTGAACTGAACAAGAATAAGACTAATAAGAGCTTTTGAATTCCATGTATATCTGACTCATGATGACTCGAGTATTTCTTGAAGTTACAAATATTTGTGTGGTACAAACACGTAGTGGCGCTAACTCTGAAAAAAGCTCAAATACTTGACAAATTCAGCATTTCTTATACTCACGTGAGCGATACTTGAGGATATCATAGGCTTCAACTTCAAAAGGGGTCACCATGTTATTGAAGACATCCAGGTCTGAAGGAGGAAGCAGTATTCTGAGAAACAACAGGAAGAAAGTTAGAAAATCTTTTTAATTAGCCTTCTATGGCTTATTCTGGAATGTTTGGATTTGAGATGATTATCCAGAAAATCCCTTAATCCCCTTTCTGGCAGAATTTGTAATACCGTTTCCCCACTCCACACAACTCTGGGTGGATTTACACACAAAGAGATGAAGTAGAAGGCAAACAGCGTTAGTAGCACTATAGTAAAACTGATAGTAAAACTATCAGTTTTATTTAAGCTACATGAAGGTATGGTCTTTAAGGAGAAAATAAGGATAAATTCAGACTGTTTACCTGACTTCTCTCAGCAGCAGCAGCTTTTCAGGCCTGTCCAGCACAGCCAGCAGGTGGTGTATCAAGTTCTCCACGGACTGCTGCGCTATGTACTGGATCAGAGACCAAATCATCCATTTAGTATACAAATCTGACTTCCTTACAAACAGTCGTGAAACATCAACTTTTGCTGTGAGCCAAGCTGCTCACCCGACGGCACGCCTTCATCACAGCAGCCACCTCTTCCTCAGTCAGCAGCCTGCGGGCCATGTCCTTCACCACACCCAGCATCTCTGCATCTGGCAGTCCATGCTTTAGTCCCTCTGGCAATGTGACAAAGGAGAGTCATTGCTGGGTCATATGATTAATACAACAAAGCATTAAGAATAAGGAGCCAAAATATAATTCAAATTAAACCTATATAGTGAATTAGACAGAATGATGCAGTTTCAGTCTCTATAAATCTGTTTGTTTTTTTTTTAATGTGTCTACAACATCACTTTTTAAAAAAAATTTAATGTCACAATTTCTGCATTTGAGGATGCAAAAAATGCAATACCTCTATGAGCCTCTGCTGATGACAATGACTTGGAGCGCCCCCTGGAGGTGTCTTTCTTGCGCCCACCCTTAAAAAGCAAGTTGACAAACGTCTTTGAGTGCTGCAGAGTGCTCTTCTCCTCTGGCTCCTTCCCTTTCTGCTTCTTCTCTTTCTTCTGATTGATCTCTGCGGCGGATCAGCAACAGCAGATCATTTCGGAAATTCAACATAGCGTGAACACCTAAACTCTTCTGTGAGATTAAACCATTCAATCCTCCTTTTAAAACCTTTTTTTGTATGTTCATCCATTTCAGCATCGTCTCACCTGCCACAGTGACTTGGCTCTGTGACCTGGTGATGGGTCGGCTGGGTCTGCTGAGAGCCAGCAGCATGGCGGTCTTTGGGGACTCTTTCTTCCTTTCCTCTCCACCGATCACTGTGTCCTTGAGCAGAGTTGTGGGTCCCAGGCTGCGGGTTGTGTCTGCCCCTGTCCTCTGAGTAGGAAGGTCTGTCTGGATGGCAGTCTCAGTCTGCTCTGACTCAGACCTGGACAAAACAAAGACTATGATCTAGTCTCTTATGCATGTTGTTTTTGACATACGAAGCCCTACAGTATACAAGTAGTCTATGTTGTTATTTCTGCAAAATGAATGAGCCAAAATATGTGAAAATAAAACACGATTCATCAGGAAATTCATTAACTGAGAAATATAATATCTACTTTTGGATCTGGCATCAAAATATACACAGTGATAGAAAAATGAATTGTGCAAAAGAGAAAAATGAATTGTGCAAAATGTCAAGTCAATTAGACTCATATGATGGCCATTTAAATTTGTTATGTTACTGTACTGCCACCTCTAGGCCAATTGTTATAAAATTTGCATCCTCAAAATTGGACTGTTCAAACTTGGTATATTCACATCTTATTTAAATTTGGTTGCAATTATATAGTACATTAACAATTATCACAGTTTATGACAAAGAGGCCATGGGCAGCGAGTTAAAGGAAAATCATGTACCTTTTTTTCATTATAAAATGAATTGAAATTTGCAGGCAGAGTGGTGAAACAATGAGTTTGAATGGGTGTGGTCTGCATTGATTGATTTGTCTTAAATTAAGGAATACTGAAAAAAAAATTTGCTCCTGCACCTCAGTTCAAACATGAGTCAAAAACATCTAGCACTTTATAAATGGCCTCATGGTGGTGCTATTAACACCTAATTTTTCACCAACTTCCACTGAAATTTGTGGAACAGGTTTTAAGGTAAGACAAACAAAAACCAGACAAACTGGACAGAAACCATAACCTCGTGGACAGAGATGATGAGCCCTGACCTCTGGTCCTCAGTGGAGATGCAGACATCCACCATGTCTGACCCAAATGTCAGGCTGGGGGAGAACATGACCTGGGACAGACCGCTCAGAGAGCTGACCGGAGTCCCAGATGACAGAGAGGAGCCCGAGGAGTTGGAGTCTGAACCCTGGGACGAAGAGATCTGAGTTCCATTTGCCACTGAGTAAGAACACACTAGTATTACAAGATTGAATAATCAACATATATATGTCACTGCATAATGTGTTAGAGGCTTACACATGCTTGCATACATCCAGCACATCATCAAAACACACACACATCAACAGACACACTTCTATCTAAACTGACTGCAGGTTAGCAGCTTTCTAGGTAATGACACACTACTGCTGACATTTGAGAAACAGCAGATACATACACTTATTGAGCCATCTGTATTCTGCCACCATCTCCTTATAAGCAGGGTATCGTCCTGCTTCCTGCAAAGATATGGCCACAGATATGCAAATTGGATACAGTAGAGATCTTGAAACTTTTATGGGATCGCTATATTTGATAAAGTGTAACCCTAGAACCACAGAGAGACACAAAAACCATACACCTCCTCCTCCTTATCCTCCTTAAAGACAAATGTATTTCCCCTCTTTGCTTTGCTTTGTAATTCTGACACGTTTCAGTTTCCATGTGTCTCTTCCTGTAAGAAAAAGTGAAGGACCCAAAAGCAAAAGTTGGACAAAACAGGCCTCTATGCTTTTATCAGCACCTGATCCCAGCTGCCTGGTGAATAATGCACATGGCCTGGCTATTTTTCACAGTGCGAAACCCAAGCTGTGACTAGTAAAGTGAGCGAAGAATATTACGACTGCATGCCAGCTGCCGGCCCAGCCACACAAACCGCCACTATATCCAGTGTGTGACAATGCTCTCATGTAGTTATATGAACTAATATTTGTTTTGTGTGTGTGTGTATGTGTTTGTGAAAATTAAAGAGGAATGACAGAAAACAGGCCAGAAAGTTAATGCGTGTTAGGTCATTTCGCTAAAGCAGTAATGAAAGCGCTGACACGCTTTCTAGTAAGAGCGCTCCAAACACAATGAGTCATTATGGAATGTGATACACCCTCTTCAGCTCGTCCTTAACACACAATTCAACACCAAATATCCCCACATTCACCATATAGTAAGCACGTCATAAAATGAAAGCTCTCCTTTAAAGTCACAACAAAATTTATGTGAATTTTTCTTTTATCTATTTGCTACCAGGAAAATATTTTGTTTTCTAGTAACTTTAAGTCTTAACCATATATATATAGTTTTTTTTTTCTTTAATACAGCACATAAATCCTTAACAGTGATATTACAACAACAAAAACATGAATGGAAATGCAGTTAGAGTTTCACGGGTTTCTTTTTTCTTATCTGTCACAAATGAAGGAAAACAGTTATTTCATGCTGCAGTAGAGACAGAAGGGAGCTGAATATCATCATCATCATCCTCACCTTGATGGTCAGCATAACATGTGTGTGGCTCTTCAGCACCTCCACAGCACTGCTATGGCTGATGTCCTCAAAGCTCACTCCATTGGCTGCCAGGATCTGGTCCCCCATCTTGATTCCATTCTGTTCAGCCAGACCACCAGGATCCAGTCTGACAGAGTGACACAGGCAAGAGCAAAAACAAGTTAACACAGTCAACAGTTTAAATATTTTTTTCATGTTGGATAAAAAAAAAGAACACATGACATTTCAATTTAGATCAAATAAAACTCCTTTGCTTCCTACTTGGAGACATAGATGCCCAGACCAAACTCCTTTCCCCCACGGATGTTGAACCCTAGGCAGTAGTCATCTGAGGTGGTATAGAGGTGGACGATCCTTTGGAGGGCACTGCCTGAGCTGCTCTCTGAGGGTGTCCGTCCACTCTCCTCCACCACCATGCGTCTGTGGATCAGGTCCACCCTGAAAAATGCACAATGCACGATACTTATTATTAAATTAAAACTGTAAGCAGGCAATGCTGAACATGAATCTATGAGAATTTGATTATTTATTTGATAAACTCAGGAAATATCAACAAGAGTTATTATTTTTCACCAGGTAGTCTTCTCCTTGGAGTAACGGATGCCGGGGACTTTGCCAACACGTCTCACCACCATCCTCAGCCTGTTGTTTCCTGTTAGAACCTTAACAGCGCTGCTCATGGTGATGCTTTCCAGGCTGATACCATTCACCTCCATCAGCTTATCACCCACACGCAGGTCTGCTTGCGCTGCCAAAACATATGCATGTGGTAAAAAACAGGCATATAAATGAAAAGTCACACTTCATTCATATTCATGGCTATATCTCCTTATTTCCATGACAGCAGTAACTTCATTTACCTGCTGTACTGTCATCCTCCACCTTACTGACAAAGATGCTGAGGCCGTGTTCTGAGCCTCCACGCACACTGAAGCCAAGCTTGCCATCCATACTCTTATCCACTGTGATCGTGTGGATGTCCTCACTGTCATCTCCACCTTAACACATGGTTGGTGTGTCAGTCAGACAAATAGCCATTAATGGTCACAAATCTTGGTGGAAATTTCTGTCCCTTACTTATGTTAGTAATGCCAGTCAAAACCTAAGGACTGCAGTTTCTAAAGAACCTTGACCACTGCTGTATTTGACAATTTAGCAGAGTCTCCTAACCCTAGCCCTCCTTGGATAATTAAAGTGAAACACTTGAAAAGAGAAAATTATTTAAGCTGCTCAGTATATGTGGCTTGTGGCATAAAATGCTATCATTTGCTACCCTCTTTAAATAACCTAGTCCATTTCTAAAATCTTAAAAGGAATACAAACAATGTAAATGATATAAATTTAACTAATCTTTAGGCTGCAGTGGATTGTAATAAGCACTGTATATACAAGCAAGGCAGCCCAATTGCTCCTTACCATCCACAGGAGAATTGATGAGGATGACCCTGCCCATGGGTGAGGAGGATCGGATTCCTCGCCGGCGCTGCTCCTTCTTCTGTAAGAGGTTGCGTGTAGCCGTGTGTGACCCTTGGGTCCCGGGGGTCTTCTCCCTGCGGGACGGGTCTGACGAGTGAGCCATGGGCGCTGGCAGGGTCCCCTTTCACACACACTCCACTGGGGGCTCAGCGCCGGATGGAGCAGCCTACAGCAGCACACAGCAGAAGGAAGGAGATCCTCAGCCAATTTGTCTGCTGTGTTCCTGCATACGGAACTATATAATATTCACACTTGAACAAACATGCCATCACAATGCCAACTTAAGCATATACATACATTATCATTACTTGAAGTAATATGGTATTCTGTAGTAACTTGTTCTTTTAAATTTGAAGTTAATGTCAGGTTAATCTAACTCACCTGTGCAGACTGCTTTGTGACATGATCGCTGACTCTTTGCCTCCTTGGAGTCACACTTTGGTCCATTCCTGTCCATGTTGCATCTCTCTCACTGGTCTAAGTCTTGGAGAAAAATAAAAATATCAAGTTAGGTCCAACAGATGACACCAAGTAGATCAAAAAGAGCATACAAAAAGAGCTTATAAAGATCTACGGTTCTGAAAAGGCAATGAGTAGAAAGGTCTGTAAATATATTACTGTATGTAAGGTCAGAAGAAGGACCTAATTGGTTTATTTAGCATAGACGTGACCCACTTAATATGTCACATGGTTTCGACGACATGGATATACATGTCACCAAATTTCACCCGTGATAACATCGCCCTCATGTCGTCACTTCGGGGTTCCCCCCACACGCCTCAACAATTTCAGCACCGTGGACAGAGACGTGAATCGATTACAAACGTGCGATAACATCTAACAGAATTTCTATTTTCAGACAAAATACAGGAAGTTGAAATTAATTAGGTCTTAATTTATACGAGTATATGTTTCATATATATGTAGGCGCAGATTTTGACAGAATGTTATTATTGGAGCAACAAGAGGAGACTTTTCTTGTCTAAGAAAAAAAAAAAAAACGCAAAGTGAAAATACTGTACTACCGGAAAGCTCCTTTACAGATTCCTCTACAGCCATAATACAACCAGAAAAGAACAATAAGCGACAGGTGACACCAGTAGGCCTACCTGTGGTTTTTGATAGTATCCTTTAATGGCCTCTTATAAAATAACAAACCCAAGCTGAGTTGTTAGCCTACCTGAATCCATGTTGTGCAAAATGACCCAACTGCCTGGGACATTTCTCTCACAGGCTAAGGCCCGCCTTCACGCCACGTGATTGGCTGGATTTTCCAAAATGAAGACTCTCTGAGTGGGTAACAATTATGCCAATCATCCCTCATTACCCCACTTGGATTTCCCACAATTTCAACATAAAACCATTCATACACATCACATATCTGACACAAAATTCTGCAGAATATTCCATAAAGTTCACTTTATTGAAAGCAATTATTTTTATTGTACATATTGTCTTTTTTTTTTTTTTTTTAANTTTTTTTTTTTTTTTTTTAAATCACAACGTGGCTTGATTTGGTTTCAAGCATCAAGTCTGCCTCCTCAGTAGTTAGACACAGGCTCATGAACAGTACAGTAACTGAGAGGTTTTACATAATCAGATACACAAAATCTCTTGTAATAATTAGAAGTCAATGAAATGTCCTGTTATTCCATAGATCTTTAAAATATCAACTTATTGGCTTTTAATATTTTTTTTTCATTGTCTGCAGGATGGAAGACAGATCGGCTTTGTCTCCAAATTCCTTCTGCCTGTGCTCCAGTAATATCCCCTGAGAAAGGAGACAGCATTAGTGCTTTTTCACAGAATGGAAAGGAGACATTCTTTCTCTCTCATAAGCTTCACATAAGTAAGAATACCAACCTGCTTCCATAGTTCAAATGTGTGGACAGAGTTCAAGTAAGGGCTTTTATTTCTGAAGACAAAACTCTGAACTGCCTCTTATACTGTACCTCTGGTGAGTATGAGGAAAGAGAAAGGGCAGATGGAGCAGGAGGGGGAAAATAGATCATCCAATCCCAGTTCTCATAACATTAGATGACTTTTTACAAGAAACTACAGTTGTCTTCAAGATGATTTTTTTTTTTTAAAGTTAGTTCCAAACATGGCTTTCTCCCTCAAGGATTACAGCAGACTTCTTCAGAGAACTGAATAACAAAGCCAAGATGTTCTGCTAATAGACACATTTTATTGTTTAAGGTCACAGTCTCTTGGATCCCAGCATAACATACAGTACAAAGCAGTAATAAGGGAACCGAGTGTTAGACATCAGGCCTGCTCTCTCCAGAGAGTTTAGAGACAGACCATCATTAACACACTTAGAGAGCCTCTTATTGCACATTCATACCACAAAAAGCATTCTGGTTTCTAAGGCCTCCAATGAGACTACCACCCACTGTATTCTTTGTTAATCTCTTTCTCACACACTGTAAGCTTTAACACTGAAACTGTCACATGAAAACTCCTGTCAGTTGTGCAGTTCTGTACTATTAAAGATATGGGATTGTCTAACTTTGAACTGCTCAAGACCAGGATTTATTTTTATGTGAAAGTGTAATATAAGATATTATTTCTTTTCTAAAGACAGAAGTTCCCGTGGTATTCTCCTCACAGCATGGATGACATTTTCAAGGTTGACTTTATCCCCAAACTCGAGCTCTCTGTGCTCAAGCAGTATCCCCTGGAGGAGAATAAAAACAATGAGTGTTTTAAGAAATATTTGTAATGGGACTGGGACAAATAGCATCAAAAGTGTATACTTCCAAATTTATATTCCTAGCAGTTTCTGGCAACTTGTGATTTAGAATTTTTAACCAGATGTTAAAGAATTCTTATTCAAAAATAATCAAGGGGCAGAGTCACCTACTTCAGCCATAGCAAGCCAGAATGCAATGCAGCTAGAAGATGCATTTTTAATCATGTGCATTGCATTTTTTATTATTATTATTATTTTGAGAAAATGGAAACACTAAAAGGTCTATAGCTACACATGAAGCCGTGTACATTATATATCAGATAAGGATGAAGAATTGCATAATGATGATTGTTGCATATACAAAAAATAAAATGCCAAAGCATTACCTGCTGTCCTGGTCCAATGACGAAGACTCCACCAAGGACAAAGCCCTCTCCAAAAATATTTCCCATAAAGCCCTTCTTAAAGGCCCTCAAGCCATTCACCCACACCCCTATACGGAGGAAAGCCAGAAGACCCATCTTCCGCTGACGAGGCCCATAAAACCCCCTCTGAAAATAGACAAATAAGGCATCATTTCAGACCTAAATCGATTTCTTACAGATCCTGAAAGAATTCAGTGTGCTTATGAGCCCTGATGATGAAACGTGATCATTTCAAATCTGTGTGACTGTTCAGATGATCAGTGGCTCTCCAATAAACAGAAGAACCACTGTATTGAAGGAGGCTGATAACACAATGGCTCAATGAAAATAAATGGCACCTTTTCATCCAAGAAGATCTCCCCCGTGAAGTAGGGTCTGAAGTTCTGGACCTCTGTGCCAACATCCTCCTTAACCACAGCATACAGAGGGACCCCAAGCTGATCCAGCTGGGGTTTCAGAGAGGACAGCTCTGCAGCCTCCTAGAAGTAGTGAAAATTAAAAAAGAAAGAAAGAAAGAAAAAAACACCTTCATATGAAAACTTTTGACAACTCCTATTGTCAAATATGGATTTTCTGAAATACCCTTGTGTGGCCTTCCAGTTTTGTGCTCTCACAATACTTATTGCGTTGCATTAAAAAAAAAAAAAAGAGTTAAGTTTAGCTAGCTACAGTTTCCAGTTGATCCATATGTATCTTGATTTCACCCAGCTCATCTTTATGAAAAATACAAAAATTATTGCCAGGGAATGCTCATGTAGAGGTATCTCATAGGAAGGTTCCCACTATGACCTTTAGGGGGCTCCACAAATTGGAATAACATTCACAAATGTATTTTTATTCGGAATATTATGAGGTCTAAAAATTATATAGTAGAAATCTCTCATTGAGCATAATTAGTCCTGATAACAAATGCGATTAAATCATTAAATTTTGCGTAGTTAATTATTTTATGAGGTTACCTCTCTGCACAAAAATCATCCGGGCCTCCGTACAGCCATGATGACAGCTCCAGACTTCTCCCACAGAGACTTTGCTTTAAATGTCTTTTTTTCTAGCGGAAGACATGAAGTAAAAGCTGATTTAAAAAGAATATCAGATGCGATTTGAAAAGTCAACTTAAATAGCGAAAACACCCTTCATTTTGGATAAACTCGAATTTAATAGAAAACGTGTTACCTCCTTTTAACGTTTTGAGGTCAATCTCCTCTAAACGTGTCACAGTGGCCTTCAGAGGTGGCGTCAGAAACACGTCGGTGAAAAAGTTCGTAAAAGTGACAGTGAAGCTGCCAAATGTGGCAACGATGTTCTCTACGATTCCCATTCTCTTTTGCCTTTTAGCTTTGAACAACGAAATGTATTCTACATTTCTCTGTGCATTTCAGCACACTCCTCTGAATTCCACGGCGGCTAAAGCGCATTTAAATTCCAGCTGAACTTGGTCCACCCACTTTCCCAAACCGATGCTGTTTTTGGAGCAGAGGACCTGATTAGACGCAGCTGTGATCGATCAGCGAGTCGTCAACTGGTCTGGAAGCCAAATAAGCAAAAATGATTGTACACAGAAAGTCTGTATGCATCATCACTGATGATTCATCAGTGGCCCTCCCCTTGTAGTCCAAAGGTCATTGAACAGAAACTGCATTGGTCATGCCTGAATGTCAGACATGCTTAAAATACTGTTTTAAAATATATAACTAGTATGAACCAAATCTAATCAGGTCAGTCATGCACACTCTTCCCATTCAGTAAATGGATAGGGGACGATCCCAAGTTGGCCCAGACTGTTAAATATCATGGATAGAGACTTTGTGATTGAACTGAAACTTTATTACATGAAGTTTTCAACAAGGTACGCATGGCAGCCATGCCAACTCATATCAGTTACTATGGAAACCTTGGGACCACCAGACCATACTATACTATCATACTGTGAGAAAACTACAGGTATATTTATTTACGCACAGGTATAGTTTTTTAAACTATGGAAAAATAAGAAAGTAATAACTAGATCATGAATGCTCTGTTTCTTTTTCTTCTCCCTGAAAAGCAATAAAAAGCTTTGTGAGATATTATTCACCAGTGAAAGTGTACTATACAGACAATGGAACTTCAGTTCTGGGTACACTTAACACACTTCATAGCATTTGAAAAAAAAATCACTTTATTACAGTGTCTGGGTGATATCCGCTTTGATCTTGTTGTATGTTCTCGTGAGCGTCTTCCTTGTCAGACTTCTCAGGGTCCCTGTATGGCATCGCTGGGTCACGGACTGATAGCTTTCTCTCTACTGTTGTGTCACTCTCAGATGGAGCTGTGCTATCAGTGGTCCCACTTGTGTGATGGCTGTCTGGCTCCTTAGGTGAGGTAGTCGGAAAGATACTGGTTAAACATTACATCAATATGTCTTGTATCTTGTAGTGCTGAACTGAGTCTCCCTACGACTGCTCAGCACTGCAAGAACCTTTACTTTTAACACTTCTGCCAGCGCCCCCTCTGTATTTATTTTCCTTGTCTGATGAACAATAATCTAATTCTTGAGATGACATTCAGGAATAATAAGACAAAAAATATTCTGCATATTCCACAATAAACTGAACGAACGCACATGCTCTGTGCGTTTAGTAAAGCTGTATAAAATTATTCACCTTTTCCTTGTTATGAAGAGGAGGGGAATTTGGTTTGTATGTCTCCTGTTCAGTTTCTTTCATCTTTTCATCAACAGAAAGTGTCTCCTCTGAGTTTGCAACTTCCTTCTCTTGATCAAATGCTGACTTCATTTGAATGGAATCAGCAGGTTTAATAATAGTGCCAGTTGTATTGATCTGATGGTACATTTAAGGAAAAAAAATACATTATGTTATTAAATTATATCAGGGAAAACAGTCAGCAATAGTCTTATCATTTCACCTTTGCTCATACTGACTCTTGTCTATATTTTTTTCACACCTGATCATTTTTGTAAATGAATGTGTAAATGTTATTACTCTTCTCAGCTGTGATTTTCTTGTTCCACTCATCTGGCCTAGTACTTGTAATCTGGCTTCAGCTTTTCCTAGCAACAAATCTTTAACCACGTTGTCCATTTAGCTGTTGCCTTTCGTTGCTATTTTATCCTACATCTGTTACATCCTCAATCTGAATAAATTGCAAATCCTTGGTTGATAAAAACAAATCTGTCACAGTGATTATTCACATAATGCATATTTCAGCAGCTGGATCACCTCTGAGTGTTGAATCAGCTCTGTGTGTGGAATATCAAGGAAGTGAGAGCTTTTTCTGTCTTGTAGCTCTTCTGTTTTGTTTTCATCAATATCTTGGCTGGGAGTTGAGCATAATGTGTCAGTCGGGTCATGTCCAGCACTTTCAGCTTTATCAACCACCTGCTGACAGTTGGGAACCAGAAATAGAATTTACTCAAATGCATATTGAACCACTACAGAATATAATAGGAGTCATTTGTTCACAAAAGTGCCTCACCTCCTTTTCCTTATCTTGCTCAACTTTGTTGTCTTCTGTGTGACTGTCACTTGGCTTCACCTCTATTTTCTCTTTGACTTGACTGTTGTTCAGTTCCACCTTGGTTTTAGCCTCAGGTACTTCTTTATAGTCCTCTAAAGCCTCAGACAGGGGAGAACTAGGTTGTCTCTCGGGGAACTCTGTACTGGTTACTTTATCTGTAACCTTTAAACACATCACTTCTTTAAACCATTTGAATTCAGACTGCATAATTGTACACCCAAAAATACCACACCAACGTAGACAAATTGACCAATCAATAATTTGCTTCAACACTTCTGGAGGGGGGAGTAAGGACCATACCAGCTGTTTAGCCAGTTTGAGCCCAATAAATACTACCCGCATACATTACGCTGTCAACTATTTTGTAAAACTTAAAACTGTAATTTTAGTTTTTGTATCACTTTTGTCAAATAACCTAATCTTTTAAAAAAGTCTAATGTTCAGGTGATACACCCACTTTAAAATTTAATGTTTTCCCTGTAGCTATGCCCAACTGTGTATGTGTAAGGCACAGCTATTTTGATTTCTGCTGGGACTATATTCCTTGGCGGAGATATACATTTTCGTCCGTGTAGCTCCGTGTTGGACCGAACTTCGCCAAAAAAAAAAAATAAATAAATAAAACGACCGTTATTTGCTGTGATAGATAACTCTAGCACGATTCAAGTCTCTGCAAGCTGACTTTAATAGTGTACTGGAATGTACTGAAACCAGATGCAGCTGGAAGGTAGGAAAAACTTTTCGAAAATGTACCGCTCCATTAGTATGTTTTGAAAAATGTTTGGCAGTAATGTAACGTGCAGTCCTGGTACCTTGGTGCCTAGGCAAGTTAATAAGTGAACGTAGAAATTGTAACTGTATAGTTTTTGTGCATAGTTACGCTTTTTCACGGGGGACATGCATTTCCTACAAAGCTGAAGTGACAGAAGAGAAGTGTGGCATACACAAATTAAAATGGACTAATTATTGCGTATATACTATCGGTAGATTAGCTGAAGACATTACAACAGTGCGACTGCTGTTACACGTGATGAACGTTTAACATAAAAGACATATTACCCGATAAACATATCGGTAGGGACAATTGCTCTTTGACTTTGATAGGGACATGTCCCTACCGTCCATCTAAATCTAAGTCTAGGGTAGCCAGTGACAAGAGGAGTATTCTGGCTCAGGTGAGCTGTGGGCACACAGACACAATGTCGCACAGGTGAGCAGGCTGGATATGTACCTGAGTGGTAACATGTATGCGGGTAGTATTTATTGGGCTCATACATGACAAATCACACGTATGGTCCTTTAAAGAAGTAACAGTTCTGCAGATGGACTTGCGTAGTACTGCCCTGTACTGATAAATTAATTAATGCACATCCCACCTTCGCATTGTATCTGTAAAGCCAGTGGGCTAAATAGGTGATGGGGTCAGCAGGGCGCCGCTCGTACACTTGTGCGAGTCCTTTAGCCAGACATTTTCCAAAATGTCTTTCTGTATACTCCGAGTCCATGTTTTGTGACTGTGAATGTCACAGCAAACAAGTAGCTTCACTTCACGGACAGAAATGAAAGGGAAAAAGTCGATTATACTGTATGTGCTCACCACGAACAGTTAATTTGCTCAAGCAAACCTTCACTTCCTTCGCTGTCCGGATGTATGTGTATCTCTATGGTAACGGTGTCACTTCATTAATGCCCCTTAAATAAAACAGTTCCTACTTAATTTAAAAAAATTAAAAATAAAATTATTATTATTATTATTATTATTATTATTATTATTATTGTAACATAAAATGTTTAAGCCAAGTTCCTTCAAACGTTTAATCACAGATGTCATTTTCTTCACATAGTGTTGGTTGGTAAGACAGAAATGGAGGCCACCATATGCATTTCCCTTCCTACAATACATCAAAACATTAGATATTAATTAAGCTAAATGTGTGTCCATTCCTACTTAAGGGGCCTGTGCACATATCTACAGCTGTTCATTCTTTATAAGATGTATGAATTATTGTCATTTCTATGTTGTATCCATAGATTTTTCAATAACTGTTTGTTTTTATTACAGCTTTAAACAAGGGTAGGGGAGTTGTCAACAGCAAGACCCCGCTGTGAAGGATGAAGCGAATTGAAGTCATCAATGCTGCCCTCTAGTGGTTGTAGTAGGAGGACATTTCATTAATTTGTTTTATTTATTTATTTTAATAAATCACAGTACAAAGAAACTGTAAGTGTTTAGTAGTGAGTTAAGACAGGTTTCTTTTAAAATTTAATATAAGTACAATAAAGAAGAACTGATATATGTGGATACATAATGAGATTTAAAAAAAAATGTTATTTCATATAGCATAAATTTTGCTTGTGTATGAGTAACACAAATAAGTGTACATCATAACAACATGGCTGATAAAATGTAGTCAGTTATATTACTAAAATATGCATCATGAACTGATGCGAGTCTATGCTAATCCTTAATCAAAATAATTAATGCATTAATTAACACACAGGACAAAATGAATCCTAAACCAGATTTTTCAGCCCCTGATCTGTTGTATTAAAACACTTTTATGCACCAATAGGATCCAATACTGTGTGGACATTAAGCTTTATTTGTGTTGCAGCAGGAGTTGAATCCAAACAGTACCTATTTTATGACAAGAAAATTGTAACTGATCACCTAGAAGCAACCAGCTGTGTGGGAACGGGAAGCTGTTTCTCTTCTGAAGTGTCAACAGTCTGATCTGATCCTACCTGGAGTGACTCTCCGGTTTCACTGCAGGACACTCTGCGTCAGCAACAGCTGTCCTGCAGCCCCGCACTGGTTGCCACAAGTGGAGAATTACGTCCTCAGTGGAAAGCTTGACGGAACACTTGATTTTTTTTTTCAAGTTCCTTGGATTCTGTGGAAATATTTACTCTGCCATACAAGGTAACCCACCCTCTGTCTTCTGTTCTTACATGAGTTCTTGAGCCTTAAAATGACTCCTGCATGTCCCTCAGAATATGGAAGTTTCCTATTAGATTGCAGGCTGGACAACTGAAAAAAAATTGTTTACCTATTCTTGTTTTTGTGTGTGTGTGTGTGTGTCTTCAGTCATGTCTTTTAGTGTCTTTATATATATGTGTGTGTTTTATATTCTTGGGCTAAGTTGGACTAATTTAACATGTTCATACTTACAAAATAGCAGTATTACAGTGATTTTGTGTAACTGGGTTTCTTCACTTCTTGCTTGTGAAACAAAGTAATTTCACTTGGGTTCACTGAGTGAAAGGCGGGCAAAATAATTAGGTGGACAAAATAATTTGTTAACCACCTGCAATGACAAAGAGAACTTCTAATATGACTGCCTTTGTTCTAATAATAAACATAGACCTGTAACTGAGTGTAGGTCAATTTTGGAATTGGTAGATTTATGGCTTCTCAGCAGTGTTCTCAAATGTGTGTGTGTGTGTGTGTGAGCGCAAACGCGCACTTGTATTTGCTTGTGAATGTGCATGCATGTATGTGCATGTATGACAGGGAAAAGTTCACAAGAGAATCACAAGTTTATGTCTTCACCTACCAGGTGAATATCTCCCCAAAGCACATATCAGGTGCAAAAGTCTAGTGTGAACACTTTCAACCTTCTCAATCCCACTGTGCCTCCTCCCATGGGGAAAAGTTTTATTTTTAGCTCGTCTTCATGGCAGATGGACAAGATACTGTGATGCTGTGGATGCTCCTAGTCCACCATTTCTCTGCCGTTAATCTGCATTGCCCAAATCAGAGGTGTAGGACTGTAGAGACAGCCTGGCAGCAAATCCTAGGACATGCTGAGAGATGGTAGCAGCCTCTTGTTCATATCTGATCCTGTCAGCAGTTCACCAACTTCTGATTTAAGAGGATGGTCCCTACATTAGGCTACCCCATGCAGCTTTCATCATGGATGGAGATCATGACGTGGTGCTTTTTTCTTTTGTGTAATGTTCTGTTTGGAAATGTTTGTATTAAACCTTTCCATTTTAAGAAATCTCTTCTATACTCAATGCTGAATTGAAAATTATTTTTGCATCTTCAAATACAGTATGTGACAGATACAAGATAAGTGCAACATTCAGTAACGTGTAAAGATGTAGCTGTGTTCTTTCTCTGCCTGAGTGTGTGTACGTTTGTGTTTGTCACATCACATATTCTTGGACGCAGAAGGTGTCGGTTTTGAGTTTCTTTCACCAAGTCAGCCCATGTGACTGCTTGGCCAGGCCTCTCTGTTTTTCCATAGGAGTCAAAAGGTGAAGTAAGGTTAAAGATAACTTTCGGTTTTGTTGGAAAATTTATTGTCTCATTTGTTGAATTTCCAAAAATATTCCAGTTGTCCACTTACAATTTTGATTGGTCCCTTAGGAATATTAATATCAAATGACAGTTTTATTTGTCTTTGATAAAGTTTCCATGTTTCCATTTAAACTGAATGACAGTAGTAATTGTCAATGTGTTGTCATACAGTACATTCAGTTGTTTCATATATAAGCAATCCATTTATGGACTGTGGTGCTTTCAAAGGACTTGACTGGTGTTATGCATATGATAATAGCTCCCCTGGTCTTTCACAAGCTGGACAGAATATTCTCCATATCACATTCACATGGAATCTTCTTAGGTTTCTGTGTGGAGAGAGCAAAGGCCAAATGGGTCAGTTTGAGATAGTAGAAATTTGTTAACATACTGGTAGTTGTGTTAGACTTTATGAAAGGTACTAGATTAGAATAATGCCATTCAACCTGGTGGTCCCTGAGTTTGTACATATTCATACTAGATGGTTCACTTGGTCCTCAGTCAGATGTTTGACTCCCTCGTCCGATTAAAGTCTGGATTTATAAATCTTCAGACCTACATATTTTTGACAATCATTAAATGTCTACCAGGAATTTTACACTAAGGCTTCACAGGCTCCTCAGCATACAGCAAGAGATGCATACTGTGACAGCAGAGGTCCTCTTAGAGTCAATATAATGCATGTGTGAATATCTACTTGCTGTTCCTGAGTATACTGTGTACTGCACATTTGTGCTAAATGCTACTGCAGAACTGCAAGAGCTTAACCTTAAGTCAATGACTGACCACATGATAATCAAATTCATCATTTTCAGTCAGGCTTAGCAGAGCATTCAGCTGTTTCTCTCAACTATGCCTGATGTTAAGAGACATGACACAGTAGGAAGTGGTAACAGATGGAGAGGTATGTTTTAAATATAAGGTTAACTGGTGGGTGACAGGGTGTTGAAGAGAGCTACAAGGGAGCGAACTACAGTTGTTGCGATTTGATCCCGTGAGAAAATGGGGGAACAGGAGCATGGCAAATGTCAAAGGACATGTGGATAAAAGCCCTTGTTTGCTCTGTAGATCTTCTGTTTACAACTTAGCCACATTCCAGGTGTGGTAAATGCTGTATAGTGAGATTTTCATGAGTGCCATGTTGCGCCGCAACATGTGTTTGAACAGCAGGCCTGTTCAGGGCACCAGTATTAAGATCATTATACAGAGTTTTCAGTTGAACTCTATGTTGAACTAAGTTGGACCAAGAAATGTTTGTTTTCTAGGCAACATATTATGTTTGGATTACTGAGTGAAGTCATTTGAGCTGTTTGCTGTTCTTGTGTTTCACAAAAGACATTTGACTGTTAAACCCTCAAGACCCTGCACACAAGTACACCAAATGAAGGTTTCTAAGGAGAAAACATACTTACTGTAAGAACTCTTGCTGTAAGAACTCAAGGTGCCCTTGTGATGAAAGCCTAAAGTCAGTTCAGTTAGCTTCCGGAGGGGAATATTGGTATTCACATTCCACCGCCGGCTAGTGTAACGAAGAGGTGGCTACATTACCCCAGCTATATCCTCAATCGGAATGTCACAGGTCACACTGACATGCAAGGTGACATACTGTCCAATAGGACTAATGAAATTTTATGTTCTCTCTTTCTTCCTCAGTTTGCCACCTGTCCTCAGTGTGAATCAGCTCCGAAAAAACAAATGAGCTCAGTCATGTGAGGACTTTATTGTCTTTATCATACTCTTTAAGTTAAATATTCTTTGCTTTTTCAGAAAGGTCTGTATTTTCTGGATATGTGGTAGTTAAACATATTTAATGGTGAGTTTGAGCCAGAAATACAGAATCTATTTTGACTGATACTGAATATCCCTCTTAGCGTTACCTTTGGCTCTTTAGTGTGGTGAAGTATACACAGATAAAAGTAGCTATAAACCTTAATATGGTGCCAAAATATATTATTTACCTAACTGGCACAGGAGGCAAGGCAACAACATCTGAATCCCACCCCACTTCTTCAATAAAGAGACCTGGATTTTAAAAACAAACTTTTGATGGCTTCAGCATTAATCATATGACATAACACAATCAGGAAATGTTGGTCATGAGCTTCAGAGAAACCAATCCACTCTCTTGGTGTGTATTTTAAGGTTGGCCCAGCACAGCAGGGCCCATGACACCCAGAATGGGGATTTTGAAATGGGATGATGAGGGGGGAAACGAGGGCTTGAGAAGGGAGGGAGGGAGCAGAGGTAGGAGTAGGGATGCCCAGGTTGTCTTGTGACCAAAATGGCGCTTTTTTTTTTT
>VXCM01002104.1:109431-148591 GCA_014773175.1 Lucifuga dentata
TGTGTGTGTGTGTGTGTGTGTGTGTGTGTGTGTGTGTGTGTGTGTGTGTGTCAGAGAGAGAGAGAGAGAGCGAGAGAGACAGAGAGAGAAACAGATTGAGAGACAGAGAGCGAGAATGATTGGTGATGGGGGCTGTTGAGTAATGGGGTTTAAAGGTAGTTTGAGTGGTATGAACAGAGATTTAGAGCCTTAGGTGCAATGTGGGGGTGGGGGGACAGATTTGCAGAGGCGGAAGCATCATATGTTTGAGGCCCCATGTAGAACAGAGGTAGTGGAGCTGGGTAAGTTCAGCTGGCATGCTGTCCTGTTTATGAGAGGGATGTGAGGCACAGGGCGAAGGCTCAGCCAGGCAGGAATGAGCGGAGTCATCGGGCTTCTGAAACATGATGCTTTGTCTTGATTGCCTGTAGCAGCTGTGCAGCCGCCGTATCCATGTGAGCGTGTGCGTCTCCTCGTATGTATGTGAATGCGTAATTTTCTGTTTCTGTGAGCTTGTATGAACCTGTATGTATGAGCTTGTATGAATGCACAGAAGGCCGCATAAGTTACCCTATGCATGTATGTGTTACCAATGTGCATCTGTGCTTGCATATGTGCGTGTACGTGTACGTGTGTGTGTGTGTGTGTGTGTGTGTGTGTGTGTGTGTGTGTGTCTTTTTGCCATGTTCATAATCATCATATGTATGAAATCAGGTGGTACTCAAGCTATGGATTATACATTAAACTTTGGACTATACATTTAACTTTAGCCTCATAGACATTATTGCAGTTGTGATGTCAGGGTGGCAGAAAAATGTGAAGTTTTATTGAAAAATTTACTTTTAATTAAGGATTTGTGTTTCCTGAAGGATTTTGTGTTCAACTGTAGATAGTACTAATAATATAATACTACTTTATAATGCAGCATAATACACAACTGTCCTCCAGTCAATTTCTTGACAGAAAAAACTCTAAATTTAGTTAGATCATATTGTGTTTTTGTACATTCAAATATTTGTGTCATGTATCAAGTTTTTATTTTTTATTACTTGATAACATGCAACATGCACAACTTTTTTCCAGTGAGTTAATTTCAGTCAGGATTCGCTGACACAATACCATCTCAAGTTAAAGTGAATGCAGTCTGTGTTACTTTTTGCTGTATTGTGGTTATTGTTCTCAAATGATAAAAAGGTGTATGAAAGCATTTTTCATTTTTCTTATATCGGAGTGTCCATTCCATCTTGGCATCCTGATTTCACTATTCCAAAATTTGATTTAGTAAATTTCTCACAAATATTAGAAAATATCTACTTGATGACAATGAGAGTAGCAGCATAACCTTAGCTGCTCCCTGGAAAAGCCAGTAAGCTTGACTGGTTTCCTAAACACATCAAAGTGTGTAAGCAAAGCCACTTGGCCACGATATGGAGAATCTGCTAAGCTAATAAGTATCTGATATACACAGGTAATGTCAGGGTCTCTTTAGTACTGTGGGAAAGTGTCCTACAAGGCTCTGAGTGTTTGTCCTGAGTGTGTCTCCTCATTTTCTTATTTCCTTTACACTTTAAGACATGTTTCCTTCTGGGGGTGTAGTGGTGGTTTTGGTGGAGGGGGTGCAGAGTCAAAGATGTAGGTCACCAGATTGCCAACACTCAAAAACTGAATGGATACATTAAACAGTAGCATGAAACAGACCGGGTGTTTAAATTAAATGATTATTAAATGAGCACCAGAAAATTAATTGTTGACTACTCTGACAAGTCCCTTATTAACAAAAGATACCAAACATGTAAGTTGATCTTGGTCAGATCAAAATAATCTATTTAAATTTTGGGATCATTTTCCTGCCATTTTACAGATTAAATTGTGAATGAATTAATCAAAAACAATCTATCCAATAATTTTCTAAAGCAGGGAGTGATTTATTGGTTTGTTTGAGGAGGCGGCAACATGTTAACACATCTGTTTGAAGTAAAACTTTGGTGTCTACAAGTTCTTTTTCATATAGTATGCATAAACAAATAGATCCCACTGGCTGGCTCCACTGGAAGGTAGGAAATATTGTCTTATATTGTGCTTATAATTCACAGCTAAAATTGCAAAACAAAAATAACAACCAGCAAGTTTCTTTAAGCAAATTTGAAGTCTTTCTTA
This sequence comes from Lucifuga dentata, assembly GCA_014773175.1. Classification (NCBI taxonomy): domain Eukaryota; kingdom Metazoa; phylum Chordata; class Actinopteri; order Ophidiiformes; family Bythitidae; genus Lucifuga; species Lucifuga dentata. Next base: position 111,568 of record VXCM01002104.1, read on the forward strand.
TGATGTGGCAAGCTGTGCTCACTTCAAGAACATGGTTCTGATTTGAGTTAAGTTTAGATTTGTTATGGCTGGATGGTTGTTTGACTCAGCACAACATTAAAACTTACAGTACTGTGATTAGTAATACACTATGTCCTCACCACCAGCTTGTCCTAGGGAAACCCCAGTGTGGTGGTATCCCTTCGCAATGCGAAGATGGCGACCCAGCTCCCTCCCACAGGCACTAACGTGTTCCGCCTCTTCACCCGGGAATCACTGGCGGAGACCAAGAGGCTTCAGGAAGAACAGAAGAAGGCCGCAAAAGTAGAAGACTATGAGGAGGAAGAGCTGGCTGGTCCAAATGCTGATCTGGAGGCGGGCAAGAATCTACCCCTGATATATGGAGACCCTCCACCAGAGCTGCTCAACACACCCCTGGAGGACCTGGACCCCTTCTACAAAGCACAGAATGTCAGTCTGAGCACATCACCCATCATAGTCACAGTGCACACTTTGGTGTTTAAACAGCTTATTCCTATATTTAATACTTTCCTTACACACCCTTGAAATATGTCAGGATGCAATACTTGATAAACATTTCTTTTATTACAACTATACAAACAGTATCCCTTGTAATATATATGATTTCAAATGTGGTAGGCTGCGTTACAGTTAAATCTAACAGTACTATTTCAAAAATGTCATCACTTGTGTGTTTATTGAAAAGTTGGTTTCATATACAAGCTCACTGTGAACTTTGCTGTTTTTCAGACATTCATTGTAATCAGCAAAGGAAACACAATCTACAGGTTCAACGCTGAACCGGCTTGCTACATTCTGAGCCCCTTTAATTTGGTTAGAAGAGGAGCCATCAAAATTCTAATACATTCATATCCTTTCAGCTGTTGTTGCCAGAAGATTTGGATTTAGTATACTGTATGTAGTAAATGCATATAAACTACTGTAGCCATCATTATCTGCTTTTATGTCTGTAAAATGTCAATGTTTCCTTAACTCTGAATTAAATTATTTAGCATGTTCATCATGATTACAATTCTATCGAATTGTGTATTTATGACGATGAGCAACCCACCAGCATGGAGTAAAAGTGTTGAGTGAGTCAATCGCTGTTGTATTTTGGTTTGCATTTATTTTTATCATTAATTTAATACATACACTTGATGTTTTGTTCTATGGAAACTCATGCTACACTATTTCCTTCCAGGTATGCTTTTACTGGTATTTATACCTTTGAGGCAACAATCAAAGTGTTGTCCAGAGGTTTCTGTGTTGGATCTTTTACATTCCTTCGAGATCCATGGAACTGGTTGGATTTCATGGTGATCAGCATGGCGTAAGTATCTGAACACACTTTTATCCATATTTCTGTGTATCATAAAATACATAAAGTTCATAAAATGGGAGTATTGATTAAAGAAGCAATTCAATAAATAAACATTTTAAAGAATTATTGCATTTGCTGCTTTCTGGCCCTAAGTTTCATTGTGTATGCTTATTTATTTATTTATTTTACTTTTTGTGCATTTTTTTTTTTTTTTTTTTTNTTTTTTTTTTTTTTTTTTGTGCATTTACTTTTTGTGTACATGTACAGTTCTCACACTTCCTTTCAGCCAATATACCTTTTAATAACAGGAAAAGCACAAGTGTAATTAATTACATTAACAATGCCGTACAGTAGGTCATGACAGGTGGCTCAGCTTCCAGTTTCAGCTCCGGTTTGCTCTCACAGTCCAAATACATGCACGTTTGGGAAATTGGAAATTCAAATATGAGTTTAGTCATGTGATACTTGTGACCTCTTGCTGTTGGATGATGGAATATCCAGCCAATAGCAGATCCCTGATACTGACCAGTTAAATATAATGCAGTCATCATTAATGTTATTAGTTACACCTACTTTTCTTTTATATGTCAACTCAAACTGCCTGCTGTGAAAAATCCCTGTTAGAAAAGGAATCTGAATGTCTGAATGCATTGGGTTTCGTAAGATTATATTGTTAATTATTTATATCTCTCCTCAGATACGTCACTGAATTTGTTGACCTTGGTAATGTGTCAGCCCTCAGGACATTTCGTGTACTTCGAGCCCTTAAAACCATTACTGTGATTCCTGGTACGCCTTTTTTTCTTTACTAATATTTAGATGTTTAGCTGTTTTATGTTCTAAAGAAGTTGTACATTTTTGATGTGATTCATAAGTATGGGTATATAATTTCAGAAAGGACTTGGTATAATACCTTTTGATTTTCCTATTTTCATTGAAGATTTCTTAATGATTGTAACAACATGCACAGTTGCTGCAGTCTGCTTTATACAATGTTTATTATCACTATTGTTTAACATTTACTTCTAAAGCTTTTTGAACTTTCGTTGACACTGATGTACCACTTGTATTTTCAGGTTTGAAAACTATTGTGGGCGCCTTAATCCAATCAGTGAAGAAAATGGTGGATGTCATGATTCTGACTGTCTTTGCTCTTGCTGTTTTCGCTCTCATCGGCCTTCAACTTTTTATGGGAAATCTGCGTCATAAATGTGTGCAATGGCCCATCCCAACAAATGATACTGAATTTGAAGCTTTTAACTTCACATCCATATACAATGACACCATTTCTTTCAACGACACAATCAGTCTCAATGACACAGCGTATTCCAATAGTACTTTTGACTTCAAGGAATATATTGAAAACAGTGGTATGTTTCATAAATATCACATATGATTTTTAAGCTGATATTTTTCACAGCAGAGTGGATTTGATTCAGCATCTTTTCTGATTTGGTTACAGAGAATCACTATTTTTTGGAGGGAAGCAGCGATGCTCTTCTTTGTGGAAACAGTTCTGATGCTGGGTCAGTAACTTTATATGATCCACACTGAGACTACCATGTTAACGGCATTAAAGCTTACATTTAAAAGTTGAAATATATAAAAATGTATATCTTTTTTACACTTATCACAATGGTATTGTTATAGCCAGAGATAAAGAGGCTGATGTGTGAAATGTGGTTCAGAACAAGCATTGCAAGCTGATTGTTCTTTTCTTTTGATAGAAAGTGCCCAGAAGGATACACATGCATGAAGGCTGGGAGGAACCCCAACTTTGGCTACACCAGCTTTGACTCTTTTGGCTGGGCCTTCCTGGCCCTCTTCAGACTCATGACCCAGGACTACTGGGAGAATCTTTTCCAGCTGGTTGGCACTTCTTTCGTTTGTTGCAAATTCACTTATGGCTTCTGTGGTCCGATATTAGGAATGTTTAGAGCTGTACAATTTCTGTGATAAGTATGAAACATCTGTCCTTAGTTCTCGTAGCTTCTTTTTGTTCCAAACACAGATTCTACGGGCAGCTGGTAAGACATACATGCTGTTCTTTGTGGTGGTTATCTTTCTGGGCTCCTTCTATCTCATCAACCTCATCCTGGCTGTGGTAGCCATGGCTTATGATGAACAAAATCAGGCAACTCAGAGAGAGGCCAAAGAGAAAGAGGAGGAGTTCCAGCGGCTATTGGAGCAACTCAGAGCAGAGCAGGTAACTATCACAACCAGCGAGGAGGGCAACATATACATATATAACTAATTTACCACCAAGTGGCATTTCAGATACACTATTATAACTGAAAACCATATAGTTCTACAAAATATCCCAAGTAGAAACAAGCAAATTATTCTGATGATAGGTCATAAAGTTCCACTCTTTAGAAATTTCAAGCATGGTGAAATTTATGAAAGCTGGAACCTCAAGTGTCCATTACTAGTTATATCATGTTGTTTTAGTAGCAACCTTTAAATGTCTTACTTAGCAGGCCCATGTTCATGGGAGCCGTGCAACTCTAACCAGCAAGAAGTCGCTCAGTCATCACACAGCGTCTGTGTTAGCAGATGATGAAAGGAGTCTGGAACATGATGAAACTATCAAGGACTGTAATGGGAGACTTATTCCTCGTATGATCATCAAGGTGCCCTCCCAAGATGAGGTTAGCTGATTACACACCTGTCATAGATTATGTGGTAACAATCTCACAATTTGATTTGTGACTGAGGTTTCTTGGGGTTCTGAGGAGACTAAAGCTTATGGGCTGACAAATTTAGATATTTTCTGAACATTTATTAAAATGTCTTATTAACACGTTTTTTTTTTTAGCGTGCTGCTGAGGATGCACATAAAGAGAAGTCTTTAGGCTCGGTGCACAGCATGCTTCATGTGGAGGAATCAGGCCTGACAAAGAGAACTGCAAGTGCTTTGACTGTGCTCACCACAGCAGCTATGGAAGGTACAGTGCATTTGATAACTGAATATAATACTAATCTTTTACTTCACCAACACCTACAGTTTCGAGTATATTATACTGTAGCTTTGATCACATGAACATAAGTCCAGAATGGCACTATAATGTGTATTTAAGGATATCCTGTTGTGGATAAGCAGCATGTAAACATCTACAGTATGTGTCAAATCCCTCTGAGGACTGAAGAAATATACAAGGCTTAGTAGCATGTTCATGTACTTGATGCTCTAATGTGAGTTATAATTGCTTAGCTTACAAAAAAGTTGTTGACATTAATCAGTCAGTTATCCAAACCAATATAGTGGAATTGTCTTCAGCTTGCCACAGCAGATTCAACACATTGTGTATGAGAGAGATGTCGCTCATCAATCGGCAACATGCCGTCATGGTGTTAAGCTTGGGCTATTTTAGCCTAACTAGGACTTGGCTCAGAGATGAATTTTAATGTCACACATGACTGCATTCTGTTAACTGTGTCCTATATAGCACTAAAGGATAAACCATGTGTAATAGCAGCCTACCCAACAAATCTGTCATTGTCTTTAGGCTGATATTTAATTCTTATTGACCTGCATAAAAATGTTATTACCTCTGCCAAAGAGGTTATGTGATCACCGGTGTTTGTTTGTCTTGTCTGTTTTTTAGCAGGATATCTCAAAAGTTATGGATAGATTTGAACAAAATTTAGTATGTTGGCTAATTTAATAGCAAAAAGGTGATCTGCTGATGTACGTAGTGATCTGAAGCCATTTAGAGTGATCCAGAAAACAATGTAAAAACCATCATAAAAAGATTTTGGCAATGAAAATTTGATTTGCTGCCATGAAATGTGGAAACTTGATCAAATGTTTGACATAAATACGAATCATTTTCAAGGAGGCCTGGGGGTTTGTCTTATTGGGGATTTTATTGGCCTTGGTGGAGGTATGCGCTCTCGGAAGGCCTTCTTGTCTTATGTTATTTTGTTTTATTTCATTTTTTATTCTGCATTGCCTTTATTGATTAAAGACAGTCAGGTTATTTTATTTTATTGTATTTAATTGTTTGATTTGAGGTTCATTTTTATTACTGGCATTTCTTTGTTGTTCTTTATGGTCCTTTGTAATATGACGACTTTCTCAAGGCTCTCATCATTTTTTCTAACAAGTGAAAATTCAACAAAAATTAAAAAAAGTCATGTTGGTTCACTAAATCTGTAAAAAAAAAAATTCCCTTTTCACTTCCTCTTTTATATGTACTGCTCTCTCATTGATAACTGCCCTCACTTTCTCTGCTCTGTATGACTTTGTCTAGAGCTGGAGGAGGCTCAGAGGCCGTGTCCGCCTGGCTGGTACAAGTTTGCCAACATCTTCCTGAAGTGGAACTGCTGCATGCCCTGGGTGGTCTTTAAACAGTGGGTGCACTTTGTGGTGATGGATCCTTTTGTTGACCTGGCCATTACCATCTGCATCGTGCTCAACACTCTCTTTATGGCCATGGAACACTATCCCATGACTGAAGAGTTTAATGACATGCTCTCAGTGGGGAATCTGGTAAATATGTACCACATGATGATGTATCACACACTGATACCACCTCATTTTTGCCAGTTCATATAAAATAACATTATATTCTTGTAGGTTTTCACTGGGATCTTCACAGCAGAAATGGTCTTTAAACTTATTGCCATGGACCCATACTACTACTTCCAAGTTGGCTGGAACATTTTTGACAGCATCATTGTCACGCTTAGTCTGGTGGAATTAGGTCTGGCTAATGTCCAGGGCCTGTCTGTTCTCAGGTCCTTCCGTCTGGTGAGACACATTTATTGAATTTTTAGTATATTTGTAACACAATGCCATTATTGTCTCCATGAAAATACACTGTCTTCTTTGTCATTTTATTGGACTGCATGTCTGTCCTCTGTTGGAGATAGCTTCGTGTCTTCAAACTGGCCAAGTCCTGGCCCACGCTCAACATGCTGATCAAGATCATTGGGAACTCTGTTGGAGCTTTGGGAAACCTGACTTTGGTGCTGGCCATCATCGTCTTCATCTTTGCCGTGGTGGGCATGCAACTCTTTGGCAAGAGCTATAAGGACTGTGTCTGCAAGATCTCCACAGACTGTGAGCTACCACGCTGGCATATGAACGACTTCTTCCATTCTTTCCTCATTGTGTTTCGCATTCTGTGCGGGGAGTGGATTGAGACCATGTGGGACTGCATGGAGGTGGCTGGACCTCCAATGTGCTTTATTGTCTTCATGATGGTCATGGTCATTGGAAATCTAGTGGTGAGTGCATCAATCATTCATTCACTAAAAATACTCATCCCTGAAGCCTGACTGACATGTATGTGGCCTCACTGATGAGTTCTGAGCCTGACACATAAGATATTGAGCAAGGGGTGTGTTTTCACACATCGGTAGCATTCATCTCAGTGAGAAGATTGCAACTTCGATGTTCCAGAGGTATCCAATGAAAAACTAGCCCACTGTGCAGTGATTATGTACTTGATAATATTTATTGATGTGCCATCACAAGGCCAATTTGATATGTGATGAGTATTTGAGGCTCTCCAGAGTTTTTTGTTTCGGTCAGTGGTCAGCGGCCAAGTAAGCAACGGCTACCCATGTGTCAAAATTAGCCTCCTGAAAAATGAAATCAAGTCAATGACTATAAATTCGTATCTGTTTCCTGTCCTTAAAAACATTTGCATGTTCATATTAAACCATCCCTTCTTCACGTGTGTTTTTCCTCAGGTGTTGAATCTCTTCTTGGCCTTGTTGCTCAGCTCATTCAGTGGGGACAACCTCGCAGTAGGGGATGATGATGGAGAGATGAACAACCTCCAGATTGCCATTGGAAGGATTACACGAGCCACTGATTGGGTCAAAGCGTTCGTTGTTAGAACTGCCCTGCAGGTACTGGGCAGGAAGCCCGAGGAGCCTGAGGAAGGCCAGATGGACAATGTGGACCCTAAGGTGGAGGGCATTGAAATGAACCACTTGGACACCAGTCAGAGTTTTAAAATAGCAGATGGAATATCTAATTGTTCAGTTCAAGGACGGCCTTCCGGGTTATTAGTGGATGGAGAACACAGTTTCCATGTGCCAATTGCCCAGGGAGAGTCAGACTTTGAAAACCTGGGTGAGGATGATGAGGATGATGAACATGACGATGATAACTCAGAGATTTCAGAAGAGGAAAATAACCAACATAACATGGTAGGAAAAATATGCGAGAGACACCTATCTGTCTGATGATCAAATTTTAGTTATAGCATGACACCATTTCAGGCAGGCTTCACTCTGTGAGGGTGTGAATGCTGAATACCTGTTTTTCTGGCACTGACACACTGACAGACAGCATACAATACTGAGCTGAAAATGACCCACCATGTCCCTCATTTGTTGCCGTATTGCTATTGTTGTTTTTTCAGGAAAAATTACAACATGCAATTAATTTCCCTGGAAATGTGAAAGTGAGTAACTTCAGATTTGTCTCGATTCATTATGTTGCATTCAGTACTGATACTTAAGGATTCCACTTAAAATGGCCAAAAATAAGTGTATTTTGCTTGGGGGCTTTGTAACAGATTTTCTTGTGTGTTTCTTTGATAGCTGATAGGTGCTTTAGAGGATGGGGATTCTTCAGTGTGCAGCACGGTGGACTATAAGCCACCTGAGCCTGAACCAGAAGAAGAGGTAGAAGAAGAAGAGCCTGAGACAGTAGAACCAGAGGCCTGCTTCACTGACTGTATGAAAAATCACTATAAACCACCTACTTAGCAAAGACTTTTGATTTCTGGATATTAATTTTCTTCTTCCCTTAGACTGTGTAAGGCGCTGGCCATGTCTGACTGTGGACATTACTCAAGGCAAAGGCAAGACTTGGTGGAACATCCGCAGGACTTGTTTCACTATTGTGGAGCATGACTGGTTTGAAACCTTCATAATCTTTATGATCCTTCTCAGTAGTGGAGCTCTGGTGAGTGCTGGCATCAATGCATCAATTTTAGAAAATTATTATCAAGACTTGTAACTATCTAATACCTTCTTTTGGCAGGCCTTTGAAGACATATACATAGAAAAACGTAGAACAATCAAGATTATTCTTGAGTACGCTGACAAGGTTTTCACCTACATCTTTGTCGTTGAGATGATCCTGAAGTGGGTGGCTTATGGCTTCAAGACCTACTTCACCAATGCTTGGTGTTGGTTAGACTTTTTCATTGTAGATGTAAGTTTGACATCTCTTTTTAATGCTGGAAGAAGATAGTGTTCTGCTTCATTGTTAGTTTTTAGCAACAGGAAATTTTAGTTTTGTATGGAACTAGTTTAGTTCCCGATAAACTCGTGGTAACACTTGAATAGGAAATGTTTTGATTCTGCCACAGATTTCCCTGATTAGTTTAGTTGCCAACTGGATGGGCTTCTCTGAACTTGGACCAATCAAATCCCTCAGAACACTCAGAGCACTAAGACCTCTCCGAGCACTGTCAAGATTCGAAGGGATGAGGGTGAGTTTTTGGCTCCTGACTCTTGTGGACATTTATGCACATGGTTTACATCAGTACTGTACAACAAAGTTTGAATGTTGTGCTTGGCTACATTGATCTACAAGATGCAAAACCTGTGGTGTTGAATGTTTATACTAACTTGACTTGCTTTCCCCTAATGCATGCTTACGCTATGGGGACTGTAACAGAGCTTAATGAGGTAAGAGACCAAATGCCCACTGAAAACTTCAGGTTTACTTGGACTTGATATGTGCATGTGTCATCTAAATATGCTGGGAATTCTATTCTGATAACAATAAAACTGACAAATGCAGTAAATGGATAAATCTTGAATTTTTAGGAATCTACATATACATTTGACTGCTACTGTAGAGGTAATTGCAGTAACCACCTACATTAACACAAAGCTCTATCTGTTGTGCAGGTGGTGGTGAACGCTCTGGTTGGGGCTATTCCCTCCATCTTCAATGTGCTGCTGGTATGTCTGATCTTCTGGCTTATCTTCAGCATCATGGGAGTCAACCTGTTTGCCGGAAAGTTCTACCGCTGCATCAACACCACCACTGAGGAGCTTTTCCCCATCACTGAGGTCAACAACAAGAGCGACTGCCTGGCCTTGAAAGAAGCCACGCAGGAGGCCCGCTGGTTCAATGTCAAAGTCAACTATGACAATGTTGGAAAAGGCTACCTGTCCCTGCTTCAAGTGGTGAGGAAGACTTCAACAACATGCACTTTTAATATCATTAAAATGTGACTTATACACCAGTTGTTATGTACTGCTGAAATCATGTTTTCTATATTTGCAGTCTACATTTAAAGGCTGGATGGATATCATGTATGCTGCAGTTGACTCAAGAGAGGTAGTTATAATTTATAAATTCATTAGGTACTTACTACTTACTACTTAGCTTACTACATACTTACATGCTTATTTATTATGTACTACTTATTACTTATTGCTGACTAATTAATATTACACTTTCTTATTAGTAACTTACTACTTAGTTACATGCTTACTTATTACAAATTGACAAATTTAAATTTGTTTTGCACAGATTGCAAAAATTAAACTGAACCATAGTTGGGAGAGCACTTAGCATTATTAGTAATTATAATCAATTAAACATCAAAATATTAATTTAACCAGCGGTATTTAACAAGCTAAATGTGACGCATAAAAATTACATCGTCTCTACATCAAGTTCCATCGGCCTCTGTACTAAAAAAATATATATGAATGAACTTTTCATCTCATTGATGGTGATAACAGTAAAACCTTTGATCCTGTGACAACCCTACTCACACTCACACTCTCACACTCATCTCTCCTGCCTAATATAAAGATCATAATGAAGACAAAATCATTGCAATAATTTTAATGTTTTGTTCCCTTTAGGTGGAGGATCAACCTTCTTATGAGATCAACCTCTATATGTATATTTACTTTGTCATTTTCATCATCTTTGGCTCATTCTTCACACTCAATCTTTTCATCGGCGTCATTATTGACAATTTTAACCAACAAAAACGGAAGATAAGTATCACACTCTTTGAAAGAAGAATTTCTGTGTACTTGTACAGAATGTTTTTTTCCTCATAAATGTTGACACTTGATATGAGTAGCCATAATGATCTTTCTGTTGTCTTGTGTCTGCACTTTGGAGATAAAGACATCTTCATGACAGAAGAACAAAAGAAATACTATGATGCCATGAAGAAACTTGGTTCTAAGAAGCCACAGAAACCAATTCCACGTCCAACAGTATGTAATTGTTTTAATTTACATTGCTTATGTCAGTTAGTGATAGCAATATTAGCAATATGTGTGTTATGATGCATGCCATATTTTTTGTGATTACTCTAAACTATTTTCAGTTAACACTCTTTGATATTTAAAACTGTGAACAAGGTAAGGCAAACTAATGACACATCAGCTGAGCATGTGTGGAATGACAGAGTCATTAGTGACCTCTGCAGTGACCTTTTCTGTACACCACTGGTGTGAACAGGCCAAATGACCCTGCTGGATCTGTGTTTCTCTCCTTTGTCTTCCTAACTCCCCCATCTTTATCTGACCCAAAGAACCCTATTCAGGGCATAGTGTTTGACTTCATCAGTCAGCAGTTTTTTGACATCTTCATCATGGTGCTGATCTGCCTGAATATGGTGACGATGATGGTGGAGACAGATGACCGAAGTCCAGAGAAGGAAGATTTCCTATTCAAAGTAAACCTCGCTTTCATTGCAGTCTTCACTGGAGAGTGTGTGTTAAAGCTCTTTGCCCTGCGACACTACTTCTTCACCAATGGATGGAACGTATTTGATTTTGTTGTGGTCATCTTATCTCTAGCTGGTGGGTACCTAATATTTTGAGAGCATATTTTTGAATTATGTTTACTATAAAATGCAAATTTTTGTTATATTCCATGAGATTTTATTCAAACTAAGGCCACGATCAGACTGGATGCCAAAAAAGTGATGTGTACCATGATGTTTTTCCGTCCATTAGTTCTGATCCCAATAAATTTTTGGCTGCTGATCCTGGAATGTATTTTTGCTTTAATTATACTCAAAAGCAGCACAAAAAATGCTTTGCACAAAGCCCCTTATGGTGTTAAAATATGCATCCAGTGTGATTGCGGCCTAAGCACATGAAGATATCCTCGCTAAGTGATTTTTGTCTCTGTTTCAGGAACAATGCTTTCAGACATAATTGAGAAGTACTTTGTCTCCCCCACTCTGTTCAGAGTTATCAGACTGGCCAGAATTGGGAGGATCCTGCGTCTTATTAAAGGAGCCAAAGGCATTCGGACATTGCTCTTTGCTCTAATGATGTCACTTCCTGCCTTGTTCAATATCGGCCTCCTGCTCTTTCTCATTATGTTCATCTTCTCCATTTTTGGCATGTCAAACTTTGCCTACGTCAAAAAACAGTCTGGAATTGATGACATATTTAATTTTGAGACCTTTGGGGGTAGCATTATCTGCTTGTTTGAGATTACAACATCAGCTGGCTGGGATGGGCTTTTACTTCCAATGCTGAATCGGGAGCCTCCAGACTGTGAGCCAGATATCGAAAACCCAGGCACGAACATACGGGGGAACTGCGGCAACCCAAGTATGGGCATTGTGTTCTTCTGCAGCTACATTATCATCTCATTCTTAGTCGTGGTCAACATGTACATTGCCATCATCTTGGAGAACTTCAATGTGGCCCAGGAAGAAAGTGGTGATGCACTTTGTGAGGATGACTTTGAGATGTTCAATGAGACTTGGGAGAGGTTTGATGTGGATGGCACTCAGTTCATTGAGTACAGCCGGCTCTCAGATTTTTGTGATGCCCTGCAGGAGCCGCTGAGGGTGTCCAAGCCAAACCGGCTTCGTCTGATTGAAATGGATCTGCCCCTGGTCATTGGGGACAGGATCCACTGCTTGGATGTCTTATTAGCCGTCACTCAGATGGTCTTGGGAGATACGGTGGAGATGGCAGCAATGCGGGAGAGCATCAAAGCTAAGTTCATCATGAGCAACCCCACCTCAGACTCCTTTGCACCCATTACCACAACGGTACGGCACAAAGAAGAGGAGTGGGCTGCTGTAGTGCTTCAGAGGGCTTACCGCACCCACCTGCTGAAACGCGGCCTACGCCACGCTGCCTTTATGCATCGCTCAAAGAGAATGAAGAGAGATGACGAAAAAGAAGACCCACCAGAAAAAGAGGGGCTGCTTGCACAAAAGATGGGCATACTCTATGGGAGCAATGTGGAACTTGCAGAGGAGATGGAACAGGCTTCTTTGCAAATTTTACAGAGCCAACAGCCTCTCAAGGTAGAGACAATGTCTGATGATGCAGGGGCTCAATGTGAGCCAGAATCCATTGGGCCAAATGTCATGGTTGTACCTGTGGAAATCACAAATGAAGTCTTATTATATTCTGCCCCAATCCAAAAGCTCTTCACCATACAGGGAAACTTACGAGAGACAACTGTATAACAAACAGCTGAAGGGAACTAAATATGTCTTCCTGCTCTTAATTTTTACCAATTGAGGAAGTAGTGTTAGCGGTCAATGAAAAGTGCCCCTAGTATAACTAATTTTTCCACATATTAGATTAAGAGATTATACGTATCATGTCTGTTTCTAATACATGTTTAAGTTGTAATTTAGTTTAATAAATTTAACAAATGGTTCCTGTTTTATCATGTGATGTTTAAGTGGCTTTTCAGATTAATGGTAGTGAAACTGGGGTGCATGGTTTCCTCTGATAAGATCCAAACGGACATTTATTCTAGGGGGGGTGAGAGTAGTAAGTAACCGAAAAATCATTTAGTTGACTGTTTAATGAGACTTAAAAACAAATGACACAGAAAAAAATTCACTGTGTAACCCAACAATTTTGACTGCTAAAACAAAAAGGTTAATATACCAAGATAGTTTGTGCCAGTTGTCTTAACTTTTCTGTTCCTGTGATACTTGTTTCTTTTGTATATCAATGAAGGCAAATAGTGCAGTTATTGACATCTCATTTCCAAATTAAGGGCACAATCAGACTTTATTTTACAGGATTCAAATGTATTCTGGCTTTTAGAGGAGTGAGAAAACTGCAAGACTAACATGCATTCATCTGCTGACATTAACTGTTGTTGCAGTAAGCAGCACTGAGTAAATGTGGACCAGAAGCTGTGACATCATAGATGTCCAATAAAATAAAATCTATTTTGCAAGGCAGAGCAAGGTTTTGTTCTACTTAAATTTCTATGTTTATGACCCATATATTTATTAATGAACATGGTAATTTATATGGATTTAAATGCACAGTGTGGGTTGAGGCCTTTATTTAAACATCACTTTGTGTTTGACTCTTACCAGAAAATCTAACCATGTACTCCAGTTCTCAGCTAAATAGCAACCTGAGCATCATATGACAAAACTTGAATTACCCCTGAATTTCACTCTGTTTATACATATCTAGTCCAACTGTAGCAACAAGGCCTCATGTCTTTTCCCCTGATATCACACGAATGAAGCACTATCCAATTCTATAAAAGAGCTATGTCTGGTAAATGAACTTGACCCAGCACTACTTCATCATTAGAGTTAAACTGAAACTTCCATTTCAGTGTCTCATAAAGGATAAATGGTGCAACTGGAAATCATGTCATTTTTTTTTTTTTCATTTCTGACAATTATATTCCTATTCCTGCTTACTTTAAGTCACTTTTATGTGGAAATCTCATCAATGTGGGGAATCCTTACACAAATTATTAAATTTAGATATTATAGCACAACTTGTTTGTACATATGTAAATTGATAGCTTAAAAAATAAGTCTTATTTGAGTCTGATTCATTCAAATCTACCAGTAAAACCCTGATTTCTTTTAGCCTGACTATTTATTATTAATTATTAATGTTGGCCAGTAAATCCAGTAACAAACTAGCTGGCTTATTACAAAAGCCCAGTTTACATTGCACTATTGATATCCCTTCATGTCAAGTTAGAGCTGCTGACTGTGCAAGCCTGACAGACTTCATGTTTCCAAGCTGATTTCACCACTCATATATGCATGTCTAATACAGGTTTTGTCTTTTTTTTTTTTTTTTTTTTTTTTGGTCCCCTCAAAACATCTCAAGTTTTACGCGTTTCTCATTTAGTCTAAAGCAAGCATTCACTTGTTTTCCCTTTGTCTGGGCGCTCGGGTTGTAAACTCAGCTTTGATATTTACACTGACATGTTTGTATATGAGAACTGATGAGCTACCTGTTTGTGTTCTGTATTTATCTACTAACCTGCTCAGTTATAATAATCATTGCAATAATGATAAACTAATCATATTTTTCCTCAAGTGAGATCGAATGTGATGTTTGCCGTTTGATTTGATCTTAAATTTTAAACTTAAGGAAAGCTGTAGTTTCAGATGAAATGATCGCTGCTCTGATCGGATGACATTCACATTTGCAAATATTGAAACATGCCAGATTTATTTCCACGTGAGCAAAGAATTGGTCCACTTGTACCTGGTGTTGTAAGTGTAGTCTATATGACTCTATACCTACTTAAAGTAAGGAAGCTTTGATCACCAACACCAACCTTTATGTTATCTTACCTATTTGCATAACCCAATCTAGCTTGCATTTTTTTTTTTTTTAGTTACCCACAAGACATAACAAATTTTCAGCATTTCACCTTAGATTTCAATAGAAACAAAAAATATCAACTTGTATAACAAGAACTTTTACCCTCAGCAGATCTGTTCTCACATTGAAATGTTACTTCACTTACGGTTGTGTAAGTCTTAATTGATTCTACAATGTCTTACTCTGAATATATACATGAATGACATAAGCACTTTTACCATTTTGTAAAAAAAAAAAAAAAAAAAAAAATTGTAATAGAGTAGAGAGGGTGGCTGTTGTTCTGTACTGTTTTAATGTTAACCCTTGGGGAGATTAAGGCTTTCTCTTTGTCTTATCTTGCTGAAATAAATTGGGCAAGTGTATTGCCCAATTTCTTTCAGCATGGCAGTTATTCCTGTCAGAAGTCTGTAATGTGACCTGCAGCCATGCCTACTTGAGACTGAAGATGCTGCACCGTTTGGCTGTAGTCTCCTCTGGTAATACAATCAACTGAATTCTAAGATAATACCCTCCTTTGTTTACATTTCTGATGGAGGCAGAGCCACATGGGGAGATTTACTGGTACACCCACAGTCAGTGTTGCCTGTATATACATAAGTGCTCATTGGTGAAAGTTACTTTTGTAGACTTTTTCCTTTCTTTCTTTATTGTAATTTATATTATTTTATTATTGTAAAATATGGTATTATATTGTTAGAATAAAATGTACTCGTGAAACAGGAACTGGGTTGGTGTGCTGCCTGTCAATCCGTATTAGTTCCGTTTACACTGAGGCCCCCTGCTGGCTGTGTGGTGAACTGGAAGCACTGCTGACTGATAACTCCTGTTTGTCACCTTTTATTTCATTTTTTTTCCATTTTAAATTTGAGTAATACTACATCTGTGAAACTAGCACAGTGGAAAGTAACTAAACTTACTCAAATACAAAACTTAGGTATAATATTCAGGTATGTAAACTTTACTTGTGTATTCTATTTGGAGTATTTTTACTCTTCAGAATCTTTTTTTCTTTCTTTCTTTCTTTCTTTCTTTCTTTCTTTCTTGTTGCACTGTTCTGCATTAGCACACAATACAGTTGCCCAGTTTGCTTAGGCACTATTATGTCTTTGAATGTCCCCATCTCAATAGTAAAAGGAAGCACCGTTTTTTTTTGTTTTTTTTTCATTTTTATTTTTTTTTACAGAAACTTAGGGGTNGTGCAGGGTCTGATTCATTTGCCTGAGATTGCACACTGTGTGCTGCAGGGCAATGAAGGATGAGCTCAGCCAGAGTTGTGCTTTGGAGATGAGTTTAATGTTTTCAGTTTTAGCAGCCTGGCTGATGCTGCTTGACCACCAGACCTTCATGTCCAGCAAATACAGATCATACGTCCTCTTTCGCTGCTGTCTCTGTGCTTGATTGCATATCTGATCAAGGAAATGTAACACTGAATGGTTCAACACTTCAATTTATATCTGTTATTTTTATTATGGCTATGATGGACCGGTGCAGTTTGATGTAATTTTGAAAGTTGTCTACATATACTCAACCACATCATACACTATTTGCAACAATGATAAATAATAATTTTTTCTTATCACATTGCTTCATCTGACTCATTATCAGAGGATGAACATAAGCTGAAAACTTTGTTTCTGTGGTAAGAAGCAAAAGAAAAAAAAGATTAAAAAAAGAGACAAATAGAAGAAATCCTACAAATCACATTGTAAGCCCCTCAAAATGATCTTGGCTGACATCATTTTGTGTTGTTGAAAGTTATTTTGGTGTGACTTTCTGGTGCTCTTCCCCTTATTTGGCTGCCTTTGAGGGCGTGTAGTATCAGCAAAACTGCCTCCACCAGCTGATGTGCTTTTTCCTCCCTGCACACGACTACGAAGGATAGGTGTGGACATCAGCATTTGGAGTATTTTACTTACTTATTGTCATCATGCACTGGAGTTTTAGTGGATGCTGTGGACTTGCTTTGATCAGTCTGTCAGGTAAATGTAAATTTTTAAAATAAGATCATTGTGATTCATGACTCAAGAATGAAGATGATGTATCAAACATCTTGATATAAGTATGTAAATGATAAGTATTAGTATGGTAATTTTCTCAGCCACTGCATTTCATAATTCCACTGCATTACAGTAATTTTGTGATCATTTTTGTGAATCTTTGATCACAGCTATATTGCATACAATACATGTTTTGCATGTTATTTTTGACTCCAGCTACTACTTCCTGGCCATCTGGGGTCTATGAGGAAGTTGTCTTCTGAGACAAATAGTGTAGAACAACAGCCATTATTCTGAACTGAAACAATAACAAGATAATATTGCAAGATTAATTGATATCTCCTGGGTTATTTCATTGCATTGATTGTATTGAAGGAATTGTCACTGTATTCCATTAAGATTTGACTGTGTCACATCTCCATCAAACCTCTTTTGTCTGTTCAGTGGCCCTAAATCAAGCCCTGCTGGTTACCCAGAAACCCCGGTTCTATGGTGTGAAAACCGGGCGAAGTGTATCCATTTACTGTATGTCCTCAAAGCAACAAGTGCACATCCATCCTCAGTGGTACAAAGCTGCTGAGTACAATGCAACAAAGGAAGGCCCAATACAGAAAGGATTCAAGATTAGCATTTATGATGTGAACCGGACCCGGAATGCTCATCTGTACCTTCATAATGTCACCACAGAGGACAGTGGAGTGTATTTCTGCGAGATAGATAACGCATGGGGACCTGGTACCCACCTGCAGGTTATCAGTAAGTGTCTGAGCCAATATTTCAGGTGTGCAAGCCTTCCAAAAACACAAAATTATGACCTTGAGTGGTTGTGGAATTAAAGTCTGTACCATTATTCATCATACTTCCCTAAACACACAATTAACACACATCTCTTGCTCTCTCTGCTCCCAGAACCCATTAACCTGAACCAGGCAATGTTCAGGAGCAATATGAAGGATGGTCTCATCATCATCCAGGGCCTGGTGTTGGCTTTTTGCATTGCTTCTGTGCTGCTACGCAATCAGGCACTGGTAAGAAACAAGACGCGCAAGATACCAGAGACAATTCAGTGCTGCTGCATTTACTGTAATGCATGCTGTGAAGGAATTGGATTATATAAATCTGAGGGGCTATACCACAATAGTCATACTTATGAGAAGATAAACTCAAAATCAAGAAACATGCATAAGACATGGCAGTTTGCTCCTCATTGTTTTGTTTTATTTTGATTTTTCTAGTTGAAAAAGAAGGACACCTTGTATGAGGAACCTGAAACTGATCACATTTATGAGGTTAGTATTCATCAAAGACGATATTTTATTCACTGCCTGTCTGTCCTTTAATGTTATATGAGCTTTGTCTTCCTATGCGAGAATAAAGATTATAGCAACACACATATACACACACAATTTACTATTTGCTCCACTGAGCACACAGCCACAATCTTGTCAAACAAGGTTTTTTTTTTTCCATTTCAGAGAGCATACAGTCAAACAATAGTTTCCTGTTATTCTTAAAGATATTAACACCATAGCTTTGAAAGGTACTAATGCTTTATGTGACTCAAAGTGTTTTACATTAAATTAAGAGCAAACTGCATAAAACAGTTCGAAAGTGAAAACAACATCAGGAACACTAAAAAAAAAAAAAAAAAAAAAAAAAAAGTTTTCGGAGGTGCTTTAAAATCTCCACTGATATTCTTTGTATTCTGAGTGAAGTTGTCAGAGTTTGGCTCCAAATACACAGAATGCAGTATCGCTATATCAGAATTTTTGTAGCAGCAAAGAGTCTGTGACTCTTAGGACTGTAGGGAAATTCTGCATCTTGACAGATTATAGACATAGTTGAGGAAATGTCCATGAAAGTGTCTTTAAGGGCTGTAAGGGAGGGCACGCTATTTTTTATTTATTAGTACTACTTTATTTTTTTTTCTTTTGAAATTTTGTGCCCCTAAGAATTTTGCGCCCGGGGCAACCTCCCCTGTGGCCCCGCCCATGCTACACCAGTGGTAAGACCATGTGAAATCTAGCGAATAGACTTTAAATGTGAGCCCTTCATTTGTTCCACTAAATCTCCTCCAACAGTATTTTCTATCAGTCGTAACTGATTTATAGACACTTTGGGAAGACCTGAGCATAATGCTTTGCAGTACATGTGCCCAGCACATACATGTCTGTATTTTGCAGAGAAAAAAACAGAAACTGTTTTTTTGTAATAATCTTTAAAAGATATGATATTTTAAGGTGATTCCTGTGTAATTAGAAAGTTAGATCACAATGCTGAAATCATGTTAACTGTGAGGACAGTTTTTCTCTTTGCTCTCTTGGACTGAAAATATGCTCTGTTTTAAGAAAATTTAGGTAACTCATATAGGCCCTATTAATGTCTCAGATGCACTTAAATGGGACTGAGATCATGAGCCATAAGCTATAGATTTGGTCTTAGGAAATGTTAATATTCAAGATATTTGTCAGCCACTCTGCCATGACATTCAGCAGCTGCACATTTTTATCTATGAATCATGTCTGAGTCATTGACTATGCAAATAAAAGGTTCACTTATATCAATCTATAAGCATTAACAGTTGTTTATATCTACATACTGTTTCATCTCATCATGCTATAATCAAAAACTAAGAGTAGGATTATTTACTTTTTTGTCTTGTGACAAATGGGATCCACTTTTTCATATAATCTCACTCAAACTTCTGTCCATCTCAGGGTTTGGCGATTGAAACATGCGGAGTTGATCTGTATGAGGACATTAATGTGTACGCCCAGGCTGATGGAGCTGAGATCCCCTGGGAGTGAGGCTGATATGACTCTTCACCACCTCCACAGACTCCAAATAGGTCACTGATTATTCATTTTGAATAACAAGATACAAAGTAAAAGCAATAACTTGGTCCTGGTCAGAGATGGAGATGTTTCTTCATGTGAAATGAATTTATGGTTCATGCATTTGGTTGAGAATTTTTGGTGCTCTAAGAAGTTTAAGATGTTTTTCTATAAACTACGTTGTGTATAATTTGATAAGGACTTCTTTAACTTGACAGCTTGTATACATGTATTTTATCTTTAGTAGGTTTCAGTAACATGCTCATAACAAATTCCTTTTGTGGCACTTAATATGATAAACCCCAAACTCAGACCTACATGTTTCTGATATTTAATTATATTAGAAAACATTTGCATTGCTTTTGTTTATATAATAGGAGTAACAACAATAAAGATATTTTCATTTTCCAGAGAAAGTCTTATTTTTTTTATTGGATGCAACAGGTAAACATGAAAATACATTTTGTTTTGCAGAGTACAAATAGGAACACACAAATATATGAATGTTAAATAAATAAGTAAATAAATAAATAAATAAAAGCAAAACAACTAATAAATGACTTTGCATAAATAAGCAATATAAATAATACATAAACAGAGAAATAAATCAATAAATAATTAAAGAAGGTCAGAAACTGACAAATGATGAATAAATCACAAAGTAAATGAATGAAGTTAAAGAGACAGATTTTAGATGGTGAATGTAGATGCAGCCAGCATGTGCACTCTCTCTAGATGGATTCTGAGTTCCTTCCTGATCAGTTCCCAAGCCTCCGCACTGTGACTCTACAGAACAAAAAATAGAAAATAAACATAAAGTATAATTATTATTATTATTAAAAACATAAAAGGAAAAGTTCAACCAAACTGATATATATATATATATATCAAGAGAGAGAGAGAGAGAGAGAGAGACCTANTCAACCAAACTGATATATATATATATATATCAAGAGAGAGAGAGAGAGAGAGAGAGACCTACCATTTGATGCAGGATGTGGCGTGACAGTCTCTTGAAATACATTTGGAGACTTTTGTTCTTTTTCTTCTGGCTCCCAGTCTAAAAAAAATAATACATATACAGAAAATAAATATATTTAATAAAAAATGATAAGTTTGATGTTAAATGGACCCAGATATCAGGTCATTGCTGCTGTTTTTAGCAGTTTGACCATGTTCATCCACATGGAGACTTACACAGGCATGCAAGCCGTCCACCTGCTGGTTTACAATGTTGAGAAAATTCTCCACTGTGTTCTCCTCCCACGACACAGAGCTCCAATCCTGTTCAAACAAGTCAGTCATCTCCTCCAGCACCTGCACAATGAATTTAAGCTGGTCCTCAGCCTGGTGGACAAAGAGACACAACATTTGAATATTTTGTATGTGGCTCAGTTTGATATTCTCAGGTCCTCATTCTTTATTATCAAGCAAGGACATCCATTAATTGTCATACTGGTTCTTGTCCTCCAGCTGTAAGCTCTTGTGACATAGGTGTTATGTTTGAAGGAACTCATTCACTAATTTCAGGGAATATTCAGGATGACTTACTGATGTGTTGGAAGCCTGTTTGTACAGCTCAAAAGGGAAGGAGACAGTGTGCACTTCATCATCCTCAGTAGTATTGGTAGAATTATTAGCCTGGATGACAGAGAGAGAGAGAGAGAGAGAGAGAGAGAGAGAGAGAGAGAGAGAGAGAAAGAGAGGTCATGCCTTGAAGCAATAAAACAATAAAGTGAAGATTATTAAACCACTAAACACACTATTTGCTACTTACCATGGTATCCAGCAAAGCCAAAGAGTTTTCGCTGTACTGTTGGAATTTATGATTCATCCATCTGCAGCTTAGCGAAAGGCCTTCACTGTACAGACAGAGAAACAGGGAAACGAAGAAGATCCCGTTGAGCATTTTTTTTTTTTTTTTTTTTTTTTTTTTATAATTGAGAAAAAAAAATTGCCTTGTAGTTTGCAGTTAGTTAATCCGGATTTCAGTCCTGGACCAGTTGTGATGTTAGAACAGACTCCGGTGGCTGATTTATATCCGACGGAGTCAGGGCGCACCTTTTTCTGTTTCCAGACATAGACCTGTTAGAAACCAATTAGCCTATTCTGTGGCTTTCACCCGTTGTAAAGTCATCAACCTCAACACCATATGTCACACATTTCGAATTGACTTCGTGCCATTACGAATGATCTTAATATTAGATATACATATGGAATAATGTACAAATACAGGATAGGCCTCCAATTAAAATATCGGTACACCAGGGGTCTACATTAGTGCGAGTTATATCATTATACATAGCCTATTCTTATAAATAATAAGAGAAATAAATACTGTATATAAAAATAAAAAATAAATGAATATTGCACCATAGATACTTTACCGCAGTAAACCATAGATGCTCCAAACTGATCACCTGATCTCAGATGTTATATTATGTGATATTACAGTTATTTACTGAAAATAAAAAAAATAAAAAAAAGAAATTGCCAATGCAGACAGGTTCACAGGGGAATATTATGAAAATATAATAGTCATTCTGAGGTTCAAATAGGGGAAACTGAACTTCAAAAATGAATTTTATTTTTCAGCAAAATCTCCGAAAAGGATCTTGGGCCTATTTTAAATTAATTTTAATTTGAATTTTTAAAATTAGATTTCCATTTGTTTTATTTATTTATTTATTTATTTATTCTGTTTCTTTGAGGATCCTCCTCTTCGCACACTTTCCACAGCTATCAGTATAAACGTTTCAACCAACAACGATTATTATCATGTTAGTTATTTCATCATCATTATCATCATAAGCAGCAGCTGTAGTAATATATGACCTATAAACTCCAGGAAAAACCTGCACTGAACGTGCAAGTGGAAAGCAGCGCGCTGATGAAATTCCCACGTAAAGAGAAAATGAAAGTGACTTCGTGATGCAGCCTGCATGACGTGAACACTGACGATACTGTAGTTCTTGTGAACTGAAAAGTGATTATTAGTCTGCTGCTGGACTGTGGGAACAAGCTGTAGGGGAAATCCACCTGAACTGCACCTTTGCAGGTAAGAAAATACATTTTCCAGCTTTATAATTATAGCATTTATGAAGTATGGTGTCAATTTTGCAAACTTTGGACTTTGTTTACCAGAAACAGTTTTGATCTCTGTCTTTTTCCCAATACAAAACATGATCAAACGTGCACATAAATCTATAGTTACAATTTAAATACTTTTGTTCACTTGCCCCTGGACCGCCACAGCTTTCAGTTGCAGAAAATGACTAGAAAAAATTATTTTCATAAACTTGCTTTGTTTTTATTTCAACCGTTTTTGTTTGATCTTCTTTTTAATTTTATTTTCTTTAGACACTTGCTTGTTTGACATTTTTCTGTGTGTGTGTATATATATATATATAATGGGATTAACAGAAAAATAGCCTACTGCTGGACAGTCAAAGGTGGAGCCTTTAATAATAACCATACACAGGTTAATTGATGAGTTCTGATGAGTAGTTCTGAATCTAGAATAGAAAGTTCTGCCTCAAAGGTGTTGCAGTTTCTTGTTTTCTGTTTGGTTGTTTGCTTGTTTGATATATACTTCTGCCAACAATGCTGGAGGGATTTTATCCCAGTTTTATAAAAGTTCTTTTCTCAGCTGTCACATGACTTCCACAAGATTACAGCCCTTGCCCGCTTTCTTTAAAGTTTGGCTCAGAATTCATCGGTCAGCCCTCATTGATTGATTGATTAAATGACAATGCTGATGATGATGCCAATAGATGAACAAATGGGGAATGCCAAGAGTCTTTAAGAACCCAGATAAAATCTATAGTGCTACCATGGCGCCCCCTGCTGAACCAAGCTAATATGATCACCAAATCTAAGCAGTAAAGTATAGGCTATTTGCTGGCTGTAGAAATTAGCCTATAGGAAAAGTGTGTTGTGCACCTTGTAACTTTGCCAGGTTTAATTAAGAGCTTTACATTTAATAAAACACGTTCATCAAATTGTAATGTATAATGTTCTAAAACAAGGACATAAACATTTTAATTGTAGAAGTGTGTGGCATGATGGAAACAGGAGGTGTGAGTCTGACAGGAACTGGAACAAGTAATTCCCAGACAGCACTGGGAACATAAAGTCCTCATGTCAGCAAGTGGAGCAACATTGGCAAGCCAATAACTGCGGCGCATTTGCTAAATCCTCGGAAATTACAACAACCACACTTGTAAATCTTCATTGGAAAGTAAAACGTCCAAAAATTATTATTATTGGCTCTAAACTAATAAAATATTCTCCCAGTAAAATATATTTTACGAATTTGCTGTGTCTGCGCTGGAGGGGCAAATTGCCAACAAAGAGACAAAGTTAATACTCAGAGTATTAATTTTGAGTATTAACCTTGACACTGAGATGTAGGTGTTAAAGTGCTTTGAGCTTCTAAGTCCAATTTCATTTAATTCAAACAAAGTATCTGTTTTCAAACTAAAATCTTTCGATCGTTGTATTAGGTATAACTGCATTTTCTAGGCTTCTGACAGACCCTGAAGGCAGCAGTGGTGTAGTCACATTCCCATGATGCACTACTCTCAGCTGAACAGTGACAAGAAAGCGTCTCACCACTCGAGTGAAGAAATGTTACATATGTGTGTTTTTAACGTTTGTACACGAGCATTTGAAATGGAAAGCGACTGTTCGGACTGACGTTTTACTGAGTTTAGAGTCAGCGACAAAAGCCGCACCGCCGTATTTTCATTTGCACCTTAATGCCAAGTTAGCCAGCTTGTTTCGGTAAGGAAGCCAAATTAACTCACTGCTTTGTTAGCACTCTGGCTCATGTCACATTTACTTGTTTTTAGTTTTAAATTAATGCTATTCTGTTCTTGGTTTACGCAGCTTGTACGTGTTTTACGTGTGTGATTTGACAAGATCATTTTTGGAGGCCTAAAACAAACACACCGTTACACAGTAGGCTGAGATTATATTGTGATATGTCAAGTCATCTATGTGAATCGGTAGCATTAATGTTAATATTTATATTCCTGCAGAAATTATGCATTAGTTACGGTTTGTACAGGTCCTGTCAAGTCTTAACCTGCCTAAAATTCATTGTATTTGTATTAAATTTGAAGTTACGAAGTCATAATTTCAACATTAACATTTAAGCTAGTTTTCTTTGTGTCAGAATTGGTTGATTTCTTCGATAGGAAAAGTAAAGCGGTCAGTTTACTTTTGTGCTTACTCAACCTAATGAACATACCGCTATTATTTCCTATATTTCTCTGTTGAGGAAGAAAGCCTGTTATACTGACCCACAGAGAGAAAGCCAGTGAATCTTAGCACTTACCCTGCAGCAAAAGTGTAAATGTATAGAATTATTTCACATAATCAGCTTCCTATCTAAAGGGAAACTAGTGTTACTAATGGAACCTTTATGAAGTAGAAAGTACAAAGGTGTATAAGGCCATATATATAAGAGTTTGTTAAGTTGGCAATCCTGAGCAAGTAGGGCTGAGACAAATGAATATTTGTGGATAATTTCTTTGATTAATTGTTGAGTATCTAAAATGTCAAAGAAAACTTTCAGAGCTTTGCTTATTCTGTCTGACCAACAGTCCTAAACGAAAGGAATTCAACTAGTTATAATTATTTGATGTAATTATTGATTCCAAAATGATTGTATAATTGATAAACCTAATCTCCGTGATACCTGCAGACAACCTTAGATCTACACATAAAGTCATCATGATATACTCTGGCAATTAAAGTACTTCTACTGTCGGCAAATACCCAAATCTACTTACTACCTATAGCGTAAATCAACACACCGAGTCTTATCAATAGCTTAACACAAGACTTATTGGGCATTATCTGTCTTTGTGTCAGTCTGGATGGCATGCTGATTAAATCCTGATTTTCACTTACTGTGCTTTTTGATTGAGGAAGTTAGTTTTGAACTGTTTGTTACTACTTCCCTGCAGACAAACCCTTTAATCAGTGACTCACATGACACAGAAACAAACTGGCTACTCACTGAAACTCAGAAGCCTTGAAATTGCAGAGATGTCACAGAATACAGTCTTGTGATGGAAAACATGTTAGCTGGATGCAAATATAGTCTGCTGGTAACATAAAGAGGGGAAGACAAAAAAAAAAAGAGGGGAAGAAAAAAACTATTTACTTATCGTCATGTGCTAGTGTGTCTTATTGCNCAAAAAAAAAAAGAGGGGAAGAAAAAAACTATTTACTTATCGTCATGTGCTAGTGTGTCTTATTGCACAAGCGCATATCACAGTTGTGTCTCCATCTTAAATATGCCAAAAGTTATTTCAACAAGGAACTGTCTTTCATCAGAGACATTTACAAGTTGCTGAGTGCATCTAGCAGATCTCGAGGGATTGCTCTTTGTTTTTTGTGCTTCAGTGTGCCATGTGGGAGTGAACTTAACCCAGGAGATGTCATGCTAGCCACACAGATGCCAGATACGCCACCAGAGGCCAAAGATGT
The DNA here is from genome assembly GCA_014773175.1 of Lucifuga dentata. NCBI lineage: Eukaryota > Metazoa > Chordata > Actinopteri > Ophidiiformes > Bythitidae > Lucifuga > Lucifuga dentata. Next base: position 137,823 of record VXCM01002104.1, read on the forward strand.
CAAACAGGTAAAACAACAGGCTGCTTGTTCCCTCTGTGTCAGATCTTGTTGCCTGTTAGGATTATTCTACTCTTAACAACTTTTTTTGTGTTGCTTGTCATAGCCAAAAGGTTATTATGCCCTTTGTATTTAGAAATGACCTTTAAACTTTGTCTAAAACAGATTTCAGTTTTCTTGATGTCGTAATGATAACTGAGATATTTCCAAACCCGGCCTGTTCAGTCTAACGTGTGGCGTATTGAGAATGAGTCCAAGTTTCCAGGGTCGCTTCAGGTGAAGGTGTCATCTATTCTGTCTCTTATGCTGGGTTTTTTCTTTAGCTGTATTGGCTGTGACAGTAGATTAGTGTGTGTGGTAATTTGATTGCTGCAAGTGTACTTAGCAGCATTGTTAAACATTGGGAATGTTAAACTTGGTCCCATCAAGTGAACCATTGACCTCTTCATCCACTGAGTAACATAAAGACAGGCTTAACAGACAGTGAAATGACACTAAAGAGGAAATGCCTGAAACAGCCAAAGGCAAAAAAAAAAAATTAACCTTTCATCATAGGTAGGACAAAGAATTGGAGAATGAGTGGCAGACCCTGTTTCATGAGTTATTTATAGGATATCTTGTAAGTCTGACTAATATTTCTTGTTAAGTTGTTGTTAGGGTTAGCATAAATGTGTGTAAACGCTGAGACTTTACAGACGAGAACCATCTAAGTTTTTATATCCTATAAAACTGATCTGCTGACTTCCTAAATTAATTGCTTGTGCACTAGACTTGCATATCTGCCTGCCTTTGCGAAGCAGACAAATAATTTTCCTTCTTGGAAAAAAATATTCTTTAGCCTTGCTGCTCAAGTCCTGCTGTCATGGCTCTGTTCATAAGTGCAGCGTAAAAGTGCTGCAGAGTCAACAAAACTCAGACCATCACTGCTTTAATTGTCAGCTTTTTCTGACGAATTGAGTTGTATTCTGTAACTCATTGCATAATACAGGCTGGGTTGTTAAGCGTACATGTTGTCTTTCCAGTAGGCTCAGTTGGCAGCAGGTGTCGTGTCAGTAGATGAACTACACACCATGTTTCATAACCACACGGCCACATACCCCCTTCAGTCTGAGAACAAATCTCATTTCTCATTCCAGTGCTATGCAGATGTTTCAACGTCATTTTGGTTGGAATCCAGAAAATGTTTGGTGCAGAGTTCCTTACTTCACAGGAAACGAGGTCATGCTGTTATATGTAGTCCGTGATATTTAATGTCAGCTGACCAACCTAGCTCTCAACATCAGAACCACACCTTAGGTGACTCTGTAGGAAAAAAATGAGGAAGCTTATTATTTTCCTTCCCCACACTTTGTCTCTTAATACCAAACAGATCAAGGAGAAGTTGGCACAGTCACTCAAAGCTCTGCAGAAGCGATATGTAACATTAGATGCGGTGGTAACCAGTGAAGATGGAGACGCTAACCTCCTCTGCTGTGCACTGGAGGCCATCTTCATCCATGGCATCAAGAGCAAGTACATGCGCGCTGAGACTGGGAGTCGGAATGGGAAGGCAGAGAGAGGCTCTCTCCCCCAGCCTTTTTTCTGGAGCCTCCTCAAGACCGTTACCCACCGGTGAGTAGACATTAGAACAGCACATTTACCCATAACAAGACTTCATTAAATTGCTTATCTCACTTACTTTAAAATCCTAATTGTGTCAAGTAAGATCATTTACCTGGCACATTTCAGTCTGAGTATGAAACGTCATGCAACTCTCTGTTACATCCTCAGTGATGTGGTGACTGAACTGGAGAAGCTCAGCTTTGTGGGAACAGACGTGGGCCGCTGCCGAGCATGGCTGCGTCTCGCCCTCAACCACGGCCTGCTGGAGTGCTACCTTGCCTCACTGTTTCGGGAGGAGTCTAAGCTACAGGCCCACTATCAGCCCACTGCGCTGCTCCTCAACACCGAGGAGCGGGAAGTACTGCTCAGCTACCTGCAGGGTCTGGCCTCGCTTACATTTAACCTGTCCTACAAGTCAGCCGTTCTCAACGAGTGGACCACCACACCTCTGGCTCTCGCTGGACTCTGTCCCATGTCCCAGACAGACATAGTTGACCTTCCCCTCAATGGTGGAGACCTTGTTACTTCCAAACCCATGTATAAAGATTCTTGGGATACGGGGTCTCAGTCGTCAGGCTCCTCAGATGCACTGGACATGCAGAAGGTGAAGGGAATGAGTGCGTTGCGAGGCGGCAGGACTACGCTCACTTCATCTAATTTAAGCCTTGACACCACAGGTTCCTCTCAGCTCTCCTCCAGCTTGAGCTCTGACAGCTTCTTGCAGGGGCAGGACCCCCGCAGCCCGGCAGGTGAGCAGTGGTCCTCAGGTGACCTGGACATCTCTGCTAATTACAACACCAGCACCAAGAAGCCACTGAAAGAGTAAGTGTGTGTGTCTATGTGCTAGCAGTGTGGTTGTATATGTTGGAACGAGACATTTGCTCCCTTTAATTACCATCTCACAGTCAAATATGTCATATCTCACAATTTGCACGTGTCTCTGCAGTACACCGAGCGACTCCAGGGAGAGCGGCCACTGCAGTCAGGACTCCACACACGCAGACTCGTTCACCTCCACCACTGGTCCAGATCACCTCTCTGAAGCGACTGCTTCCAGCGGATCTGACATCGAGACCCACGGTCCCACTCCACTGCTCCAAGATTCTGTGGACCAGATCCCAAGCTCAGTGCATTCTGATTTGGAACCATCATCATCATCATCCCTCGAGAATCACATTGACCAGTTTCCTTCAGAAGTCTGCATTAGTTCCTCTTCTGAGGTGGACACTGATAAACTCTCAACAATCAGTGAGCCTGTGGAGCCTGCAGAGAGAGTAGACATGATTGATGTTGAGGAGAATGGTGATCTCATCCAAAAAGAGGAAAAGAAGGAAGCAGAGAAGAGTTCAGAGATTTCGGTAAATGAAAAACTATGTTGCTCCACTAGCATCCTAAGCGGGAAAATGTCCTCTGACTCTTTATCAGTAAGTACATTATTATAACAGAGATTTGGGTCAAAAATTACACACAAACAGATGCACAAAACTACAAGCTTTACTTGACCTTTAACACAAATCACTTGACTGAATTTTGCTAAAGTCCATTATGTCATGTTTTATCATTTTATATCGACTATCAACCCTCTTACCTCTGCCTATTCATAAAAGTTTTATTTGTGATTCCAGAGTACAATTTAAGATGGAACTCCTAAAAACAAATGCAGGAAAATTGTATGCGTGTATGTAGGAGTCACACTTTTGCCCTTTATACTGAATGACTAATTAGATTCCTGCAGAGGAAATGACACTGTCTCTCTCTAACCGTGGGTTAAGGAACCTCTGTCACTTGCAAAGCAGCATTCCCACTCCTGGATCTCTGAGGAGGACATCTACAAACCCCATCTAGAGGACATGTCAGACATGGATGAGGTGCCTCCTTGTGCCGTGACCTCTCCAACGCCTGAGCCAAAGGTCCCTCAGTCAGCCCCCAGCGTTGTCCATCGCAGACAGATAGGTGGGCTACATCTACATGTTTTGATCTGAAATGCAATCTTGTGGTTCCTGCTCTTGTCTTGGTATGATTTTCTTTTGCTTTAACTACTACTACATGCTAGACAAAACAAATTTAACACCGTAGCCTACCTCCCACATACTAATAAGTACTCACAGATTTATCCGTCTATTCTATGAATGATTATATCACAAAGGAGGAAGACTCCTAAAAGACCTCAGAGGATTTATTTTCACTGAATTTGAACGCGTCAGTTCAGCAAAGGTAGCAATCAGTGGACACTGATCAAAAGTAAGTAGTTCTGTTTAAAGGGTAAATCAGACACATAGGGTAGAAAATGTTACAGCACAGGTTACTGCGGGTTTCAACGTTACAAGCAAGTTGCACTTCAGCTAGTTCTGTTACCTGAAGTGCAACTTATCCAGTGGCATCGTTTGCTGTTGTTGTGTTGTTGTGCCAGATTTCCAGCATGCTGGAATGTTTCAGCACATAGAAAGTAGTACAGTAATACTACAGTAGTCGATTTCTAATTATATGATTCAACTTTTAAGAATTTTATTTGATAAGTTAAAATAAATTTAAAGAGACCATACATTAACAGAAATATGATGAGGTTATTTTATTCCTGCTGCTACCTTTAAATGTTGTATTGATTAAGATCCTTGTCTTGTGACTTCAACATTATGCATATTTATGGAAGAAATTTGGACAAAACAGAATTGGTCTCATGCTGCAATTTGGCCTCCAAACAAAGAATGATACTGATTCCCTCTGTGCTTTCCATTTTGTTCACCTTGTCTGTCTGTCTGCCAGGGCTGTCGAATCCGTTCAGAGGTTTGCTGAAACTAGGCCATCTAGAAAGACGTGGTGCAATGGGAATGTGGCGTGACTACTACTGCGAGCTATCACCCTTCGAGTTCCGCCTTTATGTCAACGCTGAGGAACGGACATGTTGTGACAACTGCTCTTTGCTGCGATGCGAGGACGTTCACATCACCTCACCTGAGGGTCGCTTCGAGGTGACCTTTCCTGGCAAGCGACTTTCCCTCCGGGCAGCCAATCGTGATGAAGCCGAGGACTGGGTAGACCGAATAGTAGAGGCTGTCAACAAATGTCGCCCGGCATCTCGCATAGATGAGCAGTGGGAGGTGCTGCAACCCTCCTCCGAGAATGGTTTGGAAGAACCATCATTTTCATCCACATCGTCTGTCCCCTCCAGCCCTGAGCGAGGCCCGTCATCCTCCAACACAGGAATGTGTGGAGGGCAGCAGACACCTCCTCAGATACAGGACCTGGACTGGACACGGACCACTGATTTGGAACCTGATGCCATTAAAGAAGCTGTATTATACTTCTCCACAGATCCTGAGGCTCGCACATGGGTACCTTTGGTCTTCTCCCTTTCCTTGGAGGCCTTGAAAGGCTTCTGGGTACAAGAGGGAAGGAAGTCTCTGCGGCTGACCCATCCCATTGAGGAAATCCGAGATGTGGTTCCTGATGTCTCCCTAGGAGGACCGGCATTCTTCAAATTACTGACTGTAAGGGAGACCTTGAGGCTCAGAGCAGAGGACCCTGAAGAGGCGCGCACTTGGAGGGTTCTTATCCGTGGAGCACTTGACTCCTACTTGGAGAGTGGGGAGGACTGGGGCTCCGAGGAGCCAGCCACAGTACGTCTGGTGAGTGGAAATACTCACAGACTGGTGCAGCACACGCTAAAAGAAGATGGGGCACTTTTCGCTCATCTATGCACTGTGCCCTCAGAGAAAGGACTGGATGCCCAGAACTTCAAATGTGCAGGTGATTTTTTTTTTTTTTTTTTTNTTTTTTTTTTTTTTTTTTGTTTTTAAAGTGTGCATACTTGTTCACACAGTTCACACATGTATGTTACAGGTGTGAGATAGAAGGCAGACATGAAGTTGAGGCTGAGATTTCCTTCCTGTGTATTATGTGCAGGTTGCCCTAAGCAGATTGGTCCATCCCTTGGCAGAGCCAGGATATGTGAGTTCTCAGGCCAGTACTACTGTGACTCCTGTCACCATGGTGACACCTCCATCATCCCTTCACGCGTGGTGCACAACTGGGACCTCACACCACGAGAGGTATGTCCAAACATATGTATACATCACATTTCAATGAGATATTTACAGATACTGATGTTGTGGTGAAATAGCAGCATTGTATGGTGTCAGAGGACATTTGACCATCCACTCATGGCTTCAGTTTTTGCCGTAAAGATGTAACATTAAAGTATTTCATTTTTTCTCCATTATTGGATTGATTTAATTATTTACAAAAGTTAAACGAGGTAACAAATTTGAAAGGCGCACTTATTTAAAAACTCGGCCCTCAGCGCTGCCCTAACAACACAAGTTGAATTTGATGTGACACTGTTACTATGTGTGACCCGCGTGTGTGTAGGTATCCAGGAAGGCCCTGCGGCTGCTTGCTCAAATAGAGCAGGAGCCATTGCTGAACGTGGAGCAGCTGAACCCTGAGTTGGTGCAGCATGCTGAGTTGATGGCTCAGGCTTACAGTCTGCGACAGATGCTGCGCTTGCTGGGAGACTACCTGCTCACCTGCCGTAGTGGTGCCTGTAAGAAAGTCCAAGCCAGGTGTNCGCTTGCTGGGAGACTACCTGCTCACCTGCCGTAGTGGTGCCTGTAAGAAAGTCCAAGCCAGGTGTGTATGCATATGTGTGCACGAATGCTGTTTGCTTTTTCATTTAACTGTGTATAATACTAATTCACTTTTCAGTTTAGTGCTAAATAATTAAAAAAATATCTTTTAAAAATATGTGTTGGGTTTTTTTTTTAATTCTCTTTCCAGAATGGAGCAGCGAACATACCCATTGGAGTCGAGCCATCTGTACAGCGTCATGGACCTGCGACAGGTATCCTGCTGGCTGGATTATGTTGTCAGTTATATTACAAGTTATTTACTAATGAGAATCGTCCCTGTGTGTGTTTGTGTGTGGTTTCAGATAGCAGAAGGTCAATATGCAACCTACCTGAACACACTGGTACAATATGCCTCTAAACATGTGTACCACTGTGACCTGTGCACTCAGCGTGGCTTCGTTTGCCAGATATGCCATGCCAATGACATCATCTTCCCCTTCCAGTTTGACACCACCACACGGTAAGCTCCACTGTGAGCAAGCAAACAAATTGTGATTGTCATAGAAGTAAGTCTTGATTGTTCACTGATCTGCTGTGTGAAAATGTAACTTTTTATTCTGGATGTTGTATTAAACTGAATAATCTGATGTTGTTTTGTAATAATTTTGCTCTGAATTAGGTGTAAAGATTGCAAAGCTGTGTTTCATCTGGCCTGCAAGGCCCATGAGTGTCCCTGTCCACGCTGCCTGAGGATGAAGAAATACCTGGAGAGGGATCTGCAAGATTCAATGTAGCCAGCAGGGTGGCGCTGTGTGAGCTGTTACACACCTCTCTAAAGCAGAAAACTGAAACCCAAGTCTAGCTTTTACATGAACTAACCTCAAGTGCAATTATGAATGTGACTTGCCCGCCCTAACTGACTGAAGATGAAGATGAAGGTGCAAGAGCGAATGCAGCTTGGGTTTCTTGCACTAATTTAGAGACAGAACAAGCCTCTTTTTTTTTTGTTTTTTTTTTTTTTTTTTTNTTTTTTTTTTTTTTTTTCCTGACAAGATGCTGACAAAATAGCCAGCTGTTACTGACCAGTCATATTAATACCTCTCTGAATTTAAATTCAGCTCTGCCACGATATGAAATGAACAACTAAATTATGGTGAAAGTTGCTGCCAAGAATCATACTTAATATGCTTATTTTTACAATGTGGATTTTTACATTGTTTATCTTATTATTGTGTCAAGTACAAGTTTCTTAACTATTATGTTTACCAGAAATGCTGGACTGTACTTTCTGCATCGGTGTTGGATAAACAAGGAAATTCACACGCTTAAACATGGAACAGCAGCAAGGTTGAGTACATGCAAAATAATAAATACAGCACTTGAAAAGTTCTTTATGTACAGATTTTAATTGTGCCTTTTTATTTAAGCTTTACACTATTTTCCTCAGCTATGTCACTAATAAAGTGCCACAAAACATAGCAAAGCCTTGTTAGATTCCATCTCTGTTTTTTATAATTGACAGATATTGATATTGTTTGTGTTGAATGCTATATGTCTGACATTTTGTATGAATCATTTACCACGGTGACTTTGTGGAATGTTTATCAGTCTGAGTACATCAGTTCTTATCTCATAAATGATGCTGATATATCTTAATTTAAGATTTCAGATCTATGTTTAAGTACTATAAGTTCAGAGGGGATACTTAAATATTTTGTCTTAAATTTAATGTGTGTTGAGATAAAGTAGCTGAAGTACATAAATCATAACTGCAGCAACAAATTTTTTTTTAAACTTATTGGTGCAGATTAAAATTTCTGGTAATGATTTAATGATTGTAATTTTAAAAAAAATCACTAATATAATTGCAAATTTGCACTTTGGTATGACTGTTAATTGATATTTCTTCTAAAATTTAATTATGTCTTGTAGCATGTTAATATTAATGAAGAATCCTAAAACTCACTCACACAAATCTGAAACAAATCTAACGTTTTTTTTTTTACTCAATTATTTTTAATTACTTGTTTTTACCTTTGCTGCTTTGACTTTAAATATTTGAATCAACATAATTGAAGATTAATTTTCTAGCAATATATATCAATGAAACTTTGCTTTTCAAACAGATTATATTCTGAACATATCACTTGTGCTTTCACCACTGCTAAAGTAAGTACAGAATACTACCGTACTTATTTTTCATGGTCTTTGTTATTTGTAATCTCATTTATTGTTTATGATGTATACAAATGATCATTGTAAAATAAACGTTGGGAATATTTAATTAATCGACAGCCTGTTCTAGTACCACTGCTTGCTTTATTAGGATACATTCTCAGTATTAAACAGCACCACAATGTGTGGAAATGCAGAAATTATGAATAAAATAGCAGATCCAAAAATTTTGCGTCCCATTACATCAAACAACACATCACTTTGACCCCACCACCCCAATTGTTTGATGGGTCATGAGTCCTCGCCAATCACAGGTCCAATAGTCCAACTTTCCCCCAGGATGGCTCCACTGCTGAAGATCCACTGATCTTCTAGACCTCTGGAACTTAAAGTATATTTGATATGAATTAGCAAAACATACTAGTCAATATGTAATCATCACAATGATTTTACAGGTCATTGGTGATTTCACAACTTGCAGGATCCTGACAAGAAACTGCTGCCATCAATCTCCATCAGGTTCACATCAACTTTATTCTCTCTCCGTCAGAAAAGAGGAAACATGAACAAATTTACATAGCTCAATTGTCAGGTTTACTTCTGTTTTTATCCAACATTATATACATTTGTGCTTTGTATCATTGTAAATTGAATGTCTGACTTTTTTTATTTTATTTTTTTAAATATTATATGCAGTATAATCATTTTAAGGTCTCAGTTTAACTTATGTTTGGCATTTGTATTTTTTTTTTTTTTTTNAAAAAAAAAAAAAAAAAAAAAAGTGAAAACACTACTCCCTTAATATTTTCTATTTTGGACCATGCATTAATTTAAGGTTTAAAGGACCATACCACCATGTTGCATGTTTGAGCCTAATATATTCAATTTTCATACATGTAAGGGTACTGACAATCTTTTCCCAAAGCATACTACAGGAAAGGTAAGTTAATTTTTTTCCCTAATTTCCAGACCGCCATTGGTTTCAGTTAATTCTGTACACTATTAAAATGAACTTGTTGATACTTAAAACATTCTTGGGATAGGTAATCTATTATTGTGAACAACACGTATATTCAGGTTTCTTTGAAGTTTCGTAATTTTAGCATTTAAGCGCAATAAAAAGCGCAGAGTGACTGTCTGTCTCCACCGGGGAATATAGTCCCAAAGGGAGACTTGCGTTTATGGAAAAATTTAAACAACCATGACTTCATAAGGCTGTGTAACTATTAGCAGGCAAAACATCGATTTTTAAGGTGGGTGTATCACTTGAATATTTGATTTTGAAAGATTAAGAGATTTTGCAAAATATCAGGAAAGCTGAAATATGGTTTTATCCTTTGGGAAATGGTTGTCAGTAACATAACATTTATGGAAATTCAATATATTAGGCTCAAACATGTAAATGGATGTATGGTCCTTTAAGTTTGTATGATTATTCCAAAAATGCAGCTTGGGTTGTTGGTTTCAGCTTTAAGAGCAAACCACCTGAGGCTTATAGTCTTAATGAAAACTGATTGGCTCATGAGGACCAGATGTGCCGCCCTGCATGATTACAAATAAAGCATTCCTCTGTTTAACTGCTGGGTTACAGAAACAGACGGGTTTTGAATATGTAGCCTTTAAAATGCCTTTTATTTTCTCATGATGAGACAATGTTCAGCTGTAAAGCAAACAACCACTAAACAAATATTCAGTAACCTTTAACTTTATCCTATATACGGTTTAAGATTTAATGCTGAATACACTTTGCAATAATGTAAAGGCGTAAGCCATCATGAAAAGCCTAATTGAATTCAAGCTCCCTCCTCCTCCTCCTCTCATTGTGCCGGGCGTGTGTAAGTGAACTTACATAATAACAGGGATAATACTAATGTAATGGGAGGAGTAAAGGCACCAGCCTCCAGGGACTTGAAGCTTGAAAAACACGTTTGACAAAAGGTCGGGCCAGTTTTTCTTCCTGCAGCCGGAGCAAACAGGTCCGCGGCATCCCTGGCATTTTATTTATCTGCGGGTCGGTCCAGGTCGGTCCAGGTTCGGGATGGATGCCGAGAACCGGAGGGGGCTGGAAAGAAGCAGCCACTCAGCGTTTATAGACGACAACAAGCTGTATGTTTGGGGAGGTTACCAGGTAAGACACTGCGGTGTGTGAGTTACCTGTGCAGGTACTATGAGTGATGTCATAGCACAATTTAGTCGCGTGCCTTTTTCAGTTTTCAATTGCGCTAACTAAAAGTCACGAATGACCGAATAACGTGTGGCGTGACCTTGCCTTTATGGGTTTTATTCCAACTGTGGTATAAGGCATGGTTTCATGTCTACTGAAATGTAACTTAAAAATAAATTAAAAAAATATATTTTAAGTTACATTTCAGTAAAAAAAAAAAAAAAAAAAAAAAAAAAAAAAAAAAAAAAAAAAAAAAAAAAAAA
>VXCM01002104.1:148698-175183 GCA_014773175.1 Lucifuga dentata
AAAAAAAAAAAAAAAAAAAAAAAAAAAAAAAAAAAAAAAAAAAAAAAAAAAAAAAAAAAAAAAAAAAAAAAAAAAAAAAAAAAATATATATATATATATATATATTATTTTATTTTTTTAAGTTTTTTGCTGATATTTTGTCTTACACTGTACATTATTTGTAGTACCACGATTTTCACTGCAGTGTTTATACATGGCAGAAGTGCAGAGCCATGCCAGAAAGTTTTGGATTCCCTGGGCCATATCCAATGGCAGGACCCCCCCCCCCCCNCCCCCAAAAAAAAACCAAACAAAAAAAACAAAACAATGTCACAGTAACTGTAACCAGATAAGTGCAATAAATCAATGTAACTATAATGGATTTAGATAAAAAATAAAATATGGTTTTATGTTTTGGAAAATGTTTTGCATTAACATAACGTATGCAGGTAGGATTTATTGGGCTCAAACGTGCAAAAAAAAAAATCACCCAATATGGTCCTTTAAACAAATGTACATAAATTAGTCTCCCATGTCTTGTTCAATGACCAAGAGTGTTTCTGTGTGATCTCATCTGGCTATAACATTCAAGTTCATACCCAGCAGATGTGGATTTGGTTATTACAGCTGGAAAGATGTCAAAGCCCTTTTGAGTCAAAGTAGGATGAATTTGATTGAAAAGAGAAAGCAACTTATAGTGGGTCTAAACTCAAAAGGTGGAAATTATGTGGAAAAATTAAGAATAACTCTGAAAAGTTTGCAATAATCTTCAAAAGACTGGAATAACTGCACAAAATTCACAAGACTGGCATTCACACCTAAATGCAACAAAGCTATTATCATTATTACTGTTATTAGATATGTCTGCTTGACAGATACAAAATGTCTGCGACGAGAAAGGTGTTGTATCAACAAAACAGAGACTTTTAGTGTCCTCTGTGTGTACCTGTAGCAACCAACAACAGGATCCAATCTGTAAAATGTGGTCTTGCAAAAACATGTTCCTGCAGTAAAGTCTTCAGTTTCAAGCAACCTGAGCTATGCTGCTGTTTAGTGGGTGTTTCTGCTTTATTCTACTCATTATGATCGACAGTCAGACAGACAAGCAAAGCCAGATAAGGACACTCGGCGCTTAAAAAAATAAACTCAACAGAAACCAACCAAAAAAACAAAACAAAACAAAGCCAGAAACTTGCCTCAAATAAGTAACTAGTGCCATGCTCAAAACAAAGGATACGCTGGTACAGGGCCGTTTTCTGTCCAGGGAAAATGATTTTCACTGACTTATTTTTTGTTCAGTTACAAAAGTCCAAATGACATTGTCAAAACATTACGCAACACACTTTTAAAATATGTTTCAAAATTGACCAATTTCAGCCATTACATTACTATTTTTAAAAATTCAGTGGTTTATTAAATTAAATATTTATCATTCACTTCACACTTAATGTCCAGCTATGTTTCACAGCAGCAGCTTATAACATGCAAAGCTCCACAAAGCAGCTTTAGAAAGTTGTTAGATTTTGGAGTTTGCTTTATTTAAAACACAGGTGACTTGTACGCTCTTTTAAATGTGTGTTTTCTTCTCCTTGTTTCCTTACAGGTATTTGCTGGAGATGACTTTGTGTTGCCTAGTGACGAGATATGGGTGTGTGACTTGGACACCGGGACGTGGTAAGCTAATATTTTATCAGCTCTTTGTCACTTCTAATCTGTGACTGTAGGCCGATAGCATGTTTATTTCATTCAGGCTTTTGAAATTATCCTAACAAGATCCTGTGACTTCTTTTAGCATTGCAGATAGATCTAAGAATGAAAGTAAGAGTAAACAAATGGACCCAGGAATCAATAGGAAATTCAGCACTATTACCCTGTGACATTTCATAAAACTGTTGAATTCTTACTGAATAAACTTTTTTATTTCAGTTGTTACAGTCTTGCAAGGTGGATTTTTTTTATTATTAAATTTGTTTTATTATTGTCTGATATTATGTAAGACATGGCAGGATCTGCACTTCTCCAAATGAAAGCTGGGTGTGTGTGTGTGTGTGTGTGTGTGTTTGATGTTTTGGAAGCAAAATCTACATGTCCTGCCTCACTCTTGTGTGTTTGCGTGTGTTACAGGGAGCGGAGGGAGATTAGCGGAGACAACATCCCAGAATTATCAGATTTCTGTGGCTCTTACATGAATGGAACACTCTACATTTTTGCAGGATGCACCTCTTCAGGATACACCAATGATGTATGTTTTTATGTTTTTGTGCTTTAAATATGCGTGCGCTGACAAGAATGTGGGATAGGGCATGTTGCCCTGAAGGTTTTTCATAGCTGCTATCACTGATATGAAAAGTAGCTGACATGCAGAACTTGCCTTAACTTGATACTGGCACATCAGATACAAAAACAACACTAACAAGCTGTCAGACATGGAGCAAAAGTAGGTCACAGTGTCAGGGGTGAAAGAGGCTTCCTGCTGTGCCATCATCCCTTCTTATCAAAGAGCAACATGTCACCACGTCAGTGTTTAAATAAGGAATGAAAGATCTGTGATAGTTAATAACAATGCAATGTGGCAACATTAATGAATTTGAGCTGAAATTAAGGAAATGTCATTATAAACCAAAGTTGATAGTCGCCTGCTGATGTAAATTTTTTTTTTTTTTTTAAACCTTGTCTATAGCTGTTCAGCGTTGACCTCACAGAACAGCGTCTGACATGGAAGAGGATGACAAACACGAGGGGATCAATACCTTCGCCACGAAATAAACACTCCTGCTGGGTACACAGAGACAGGTCAGTTTTGTTTGTTGGAATGCCCCCGAACTCCCTTTTTTTCAAGCTGATAAAATTAGTTGAGGGGCACTATGGATGCTGACTGATCATTTGTGTGAATTGATGGAGACAGTGATGCAGTAGTGTTTCCTTGTTGTTGTTTTTTTTTTTTTTTTNTTTTTTTTTTTTTTTATTCAGATTAATCTACTTTGGTGGATATGGATGTAAGACCATAGGGGAGGCACAAAACACGTCATCGTCAAGCTTCATCGTTGAAGAGATGTCCTGGGTAAATAATAATACAACAGCAAATCTAAGAGTGTTTTAATAGCGGTCAACTTGAGTTAATTTGTGATCTCACAGCCAGAGCATCTGATGGTCTTCAACTGGATGTTTTTCCTTATCGAAATACCCATTTTGTTGTTTGGTGATAATTGCATTGTACTTTGATATATCAGGGAAAATGCAAACTTGAGTGTATTTCATCTTGTATGATAATCATGATCACATTTCAATCTTTGGTACTTAGACAACGATTGGCAACACATTGTTCAGATGCTGGGGTTGGAACAATGAAGTGAATGTTTTCAACACGCATACCGCAACATGGAGCATGCCAGAGACTCAGGTGGGTGGAGCAACATGGAACTGTCAACTTGCAAAACACGAGGTCCCCACCTATAAAATAATGCACCCAGTAAACCAAACCAACAGGTCCTGAACTGCCCTGAAAGCTTCACTTTCGATTAGCCCTTTATTTTTTATTTTTAGTCCTTTAAGAGATAGGCCTGTTTTCATTCAGTGTGTGTGTGTACAGCAGTGCTACAGCAAGAGAGAGTAGAAATCAATCACAGTTAACTCCTCTAAATGAAAATAAGAGCATTTAAATCTGAAAATAGGTCCCTTTTAAAGGCTGATAATGGTGTTTGGCATGAAAGTAGTGAGTTTTTCTTGTTTTAATCAGGGTCCTGCTCCTGCTCCCAGAGGTAGCCATGCCAGCGCCCTTCTGGGCAACAAAGGTTACATCTCTGGTGGCCTGGTGAGTTAACATGATGTGCTGATCAGCTTTTAGCACCATGTAAATGGGGCTACAGGCTGTGGTTTATGATGGTGGTGAAGCCACTGAAACAACCTTCAGTTAGCATCGCTACGAGGGTCAGTTAACTGTTTGTTTTTGTTCCAGGAAGCTGCAGTGTTGGAAATGTTCTGCTTAGACCTGGAAACCTGGACATGGACTCAATTGTAAAATTACTTTCACTCCTACACATTATTAAGACTAAGGCTCATTGTTTATGTTTATTTTTTATTTATTTTTATTTTTTTATTTTTTACTGAAACCAGTGTTTTCTGCTCTGAGAAGTTACATGTGCCCTAGTTTATGGTAAATGAGGTCTTCTGCTGATGAGGCCAGCTTCAGAAGAAACTTGACAAAATACACAAGACTGCTGAGAGAGAGAAAAATAATAATAATGAGCCCAAGTTATGGCTTATAATCTTGTTTAATTTCTCCACCTTTTCTTTCCAGTGATGTACTGACCAGAGCTTTTCTCCCTCTCTCTCCACAACCCCAGTGACACCCCCCCACCCTGCACACCTCTGGGCCGCTCTATGCACACCATGACGCCCACATCAGATCACACACTTTTCATATTTGGAGGTCTCGGGACAGACGGAACTGTTCTCAGTAAGTGTAGGCCAGTTAGTATGGAGTCCATTTTATGCTCCAAGTCCACGCTGCATGTTTCCTTCTGCGTGAAGAATTCATGATTCAATCACAATCCCATTTTCCTTATGTAAATGTGCACAAGTGCAAAGGACATATTCAACTAAGTTAGCAATCATATTGTATTTGTGGTTAGCTGTATCAAAGACAAAGTCTAACTGGTTGAAACTATTATAAAACTTTTTCCCTCAAGGTGATGCCTGGCAGTTCAACACACTAACGAGAGAGTGGACGGAGGTGANAACTTTTTCCCTCAAGGTGATGCCTGGCAGTTCAACACACTAACGAGAGAGTGGACGGAGGTGACACACCCACACAAAGACAAGCCCAGGTACGCCACCACTCACATACCTTTAGGACTGCACATGAAAACACACACGGAAATCTCTGTTCATCATTAGTGATCTCTGAGCCAAACCTTTCGCCTCCACAGGTTGTGTCACACTGCCTGCCTGGGAAACAACTGTGATGTTGTTGTATTTGGGGGTAGCAGCAACTTCTCCGTCCTCGTGGACTCGGTATGTGACGAGAGAACCTCACCATATTCTTGGCATTGAACCTGAAGTTGCTATTATTGTAGTTCTACAGCAGGGTCTTAGTGACAGAAACATACAGACTCATAATCTCTTATCCTTTAGGGAGGATTTTTCATTGCAGCATCATGCAATCAAACTTCTTTTCTTCAATAATGTTCTCATCACCTAATGAACTAATTATAGCCTCATCTTCAAGTAAAATTATTACATAACGCTTAATTGATTATAAGAGCTCAGCATATGTAAGGCCCTCTCATTTGGTTGAAAGTTTTGAAATGAAGAGAGGAAATCAGTATGTGCATAACTATTATAGCCTCTCATCCTTTTTGGAAACTTTGAGGTTTTTGAACAAGTCTGCAGGGATATTTTTCAGTCTAAGATTAGCATTTTCTACTGAAGAACTCAAATTTATACTCATCAGTGCATAAAATATTACTGTACATTTCTGATGTCCAGTTTCAATGTGCTTGAGCAGATTTTGATCTTTGCAGTGTATTTTAAATTGTGATGTTTATGGTGTTTTTTTTTTTTTTTTTTTTTTTTTTTTGAGTCATGGCACTGTGGCACTTGTGCCACTCTTTTGATCTGATAAATACATTTTTGATTTGTCATATCTGAAGCAAGGGGAGAGCTTAAAGGACCATACCCGCCATTTTGCATGTTTGAGCCTAATATATTCAATTTTCACACGTAACGTCACTGACAACCATTTCCCAAAGCATACGACTGGAATGGTGAATTAGTTTTTTTTTTTTTTTTTTTTTTTTCCTACCTTCCAGACCACCATTGGTTTCAGTTCATTCTGGTACACTATTAAAATCAACTTGTTGATACTTGAAACGTTCTTGGGATATGTAATCCATCATTGCCAACAAAACGTGTGTTTGGGTTTTTTTTCTAAGTTAAGTAATTTTAGTGTTTAGCGTAATAAAAACCGCAGAGTGATCTGAAAATGCTTCCTGTTGTCAGTTCTTCAATATAGCACTTGAATGCACCACTAGGAAGCATTTTCAGATTATTCCGCGCTTTTTATTGCGTTTAAACCCTAAAATTACGTAATTTTGAAAAAAAACCTGAATATACGTCTTGTTCGCGATGATGGATTACCTATCCCAAGAACGTTTCAAGTATCAGCAAGTTGATTTTAATAGCATACCAGAAAGAACTGAAACCAATGGCGGTCTGGAAGGTAGGAAAAAAAAAATTAATTCACCATTCCGGTCGTATGCTTTGGGAAATGATTGTCAGTGACATTATGTGTGAAAATTGAATATATTAGGCTCAAACATGCAAAATGGTCCTTTAAGTTTATTTTCTCATATC
Organism: Lucifuga dentata; assembly: GCA_014773175.1. Classification (NCBI taxonomy): domain Eukaryota; kingdom Metazoa; phylum Chordata; class Actinopteri; order Ophidiiformes; family Bythitidae; genus Lucifuga; species Lucifuga dentata. The sequence continues at coordinate 155,032 of VXCM01002104.1, forward strand.
ACTAAAACAAAGTACAAAGCTTTTGATTAATGAAAAACCCTCCTGCCAGCAGCAAACGCACATTCTGTCATCCTAACGTGTTATCATTCTGTTCATCAGGTGGCTGTTCTCAGGTCGCCAGAGCAGCATCACTGCAGTGATGTGCTTATCTTTCAGACTCAGCCATACTCCCTCTCCAGGTATGAAGTGCTTTCTGTGTTACATTTCTGATTTTTGCATGTGTATTAACTTTCTTTGTAATCAATTTTTGGGCCAAAGTACAGAATTTTCTCCTAATTTCTTATTTTATTATATAGTTAGCGTAATGTTATATGGGTAGTGTAATGTTCGAACAGTGTGACTTTTGTGCTTCCAGCAGCATTACTTGTGCAGTCACGTGTGTTGTATGTTACAGCTGTCCATTATGGACTACCAGAGGTTTTAACAGGCAGCCTGTGTGAGCATATTTGCATGTTGTCTCCACCCACTGTGTACTCACACATGATTAAGCGGTTTAAAAAAAAGTCCACAGTGACCATTTACACACTGTGAGCTATTTATACTCCTGCTAAGAGCTGCAAGGCTCCCTGTCCCGGTTTACAAATAGGGAGGACGTGTCGCTATGCTAATGAGCTTTACCAGACTGTGTTGTTATGTATAGGCGGGATTTTAATTCTAGCATTAAAATGCAATATTATTAGGCATAGACTGACAGGGGTATTTTTATTTTAATTCACTAAAATGTGAATCACTTGAAATTGTTTATTTTGTCTGAAGTTACAAGAAGCCAAAGGGATTCAGTTATTATGAGATAAAATAAATAAAGCAATAAATATCCCGTAGTGTTCAGACATATCTAAAACCTTTTTTCTGTCTTTTCCAGGTTGTGTGAAGACTTCATAGGAAGAAATGCAGAGCTGCTTGCAAAGCTGCTGAAGTGGCTCCCCTCAAGGCTGCAGACAAAAGTCGACAAGCGAGTGGCCTTTTTCTCTAATGAGCTCATATTAACAGGTTAAAGTTATTTTAAAGTGATGAGATTCTGAGCCAATCAGATCGATAATCATTACCCAATATATTGATTTGTGTCAATGTTTTTTTGTGTTTCTGACCTTGTTTTGAAAAAAAACTTGGTGCTAAAGCTCTTATTTTAACCTATGTAAATAAAGTTTTGTCTTGTTTTAAACAACTAATTTGATTAGGAAATTTTACTTGATGTGATGTGATCTTTGTTTATTTGAATAAAAGTTTTGCTGTATAGAGCATGTTATTATTCATTAGGAAAAGTACTTAATACAAACTGAACAGAGTAAGAGTTCATTCATGTGGTAAAAAGCAAAATTAACTTGGGTAAAAGCAAGAATGACCAAACCAGCCCCTGCTTGTCCTTAGATTAAGAACTTTAACACACAAAGTACAACATCCCACTTTTATTAAATTAGCTTAAACATGTTTCTTTTTCAATATGTTAAACGTGAACGTGCTTTAAGAGGCTTAGAACAAGTTAGAATAATCAGTTGGTAATAGCAATAATGAAACTGTTACATAATGCAAGCACAGAAAAATTACACTTTATTGGGATACTTGAATGAATCTATTAGTGCTAAAGGTAAAGGCAGGGATGACCTCTAGCCAAAGAACATGCAAATCTAACCAGTACGTCATATAGTAGATATTTAAAAAACAGAATAGTTTTAATTTGAAATGATTTTCAGTGCTGAAAATGGACAAATACTCTTTTACCTGAGAAAGATTCGAATCATATTAGTGTAATCACTGATGTTTACTGTCAGTGCTGCAGAGAAAAAATGGCCCTTTAGGTGTAAATTTTTTTTTTTACTGCTTTGGCTTATTCCCTCTACCTTTTCCTCATTTACTCTCCTGGCTTTTTCCACATGTACATTTAATAAAGAAATAACATTGTACACCAAAACCCAGTAAATGAACCAACTAAAGCATATACATTTTTATAACTTCCTCCCAAATAATCATAACATTCAAGAAGAGGTAAGACAATCAAAGAGAAGCTGTATCCAAATTCCTATTCTAAACAATGACCTTTTGACCTCAATTTTTATTATCATTGGTCTCCCTTAAATTATCATTTCAGTTTGGTGGACTCTCTTGTGGTAGTCTGGGACCCATAAGGAGCATCTCTTTTTTATTGTGTGAATAAAAGTTATTAGCAGTTTACAAAGCAATTGATTCATGATTTGTGAATTTGAGAAGAGTGGGTAGGAGCAGATCCACAGGGCAGGTCCTGCTGGAAGGACCTCTGAGCCCCTGAACTTTTTTTTGCATGCTGAAAAGTGAAAACCTTCAACCAAACTGAAATGTCTTTTGGACGTGTGTCCGCTTTCTTTCAGACAGGACGGACGTAGTTAGCAGGCAGCATGCCTCTCTGCCCCGTGCGCTGGTTACATCCAAACATCCACCCCTCATCTATGGGCTCTACGTCTGAGAGCAGATCCCCCTCCTGCAGGGAAACTTCATCTGCTTCTGCTGCTGTGTAGCTGTACATGGCTCGGTACCGCGTCTGGGGAAAGGACACGCACGCACACACACACACAGCGTATATGAACTCTCACGTGCAGATGTTTCGGTGGTTTTAGTGTAGGTTTTCCTTTGCCTTGCCTTCCTTTGCCTTGTTGAAAATTGTTCTCACTTGTCCTTTTTTTTTTTAATCTTTCTTCCCTTTTCATCATAAAAGCTTACACACATGCACACACACACTGTTGCAACAGGAAACAGGTGCACAAGTGTACTCACACTAAGGGTAAACACTATAACTGGCACAATAAAATACAAAACTAAAATCTAAATGATTTGCCATACACCCACAAAAGAGTTTTCACTTTGGCTGATAAGGCATTTTCTCAGGACTGTGTGGGTGTGTACAAGGTATCTTCGAGCTCTCCTGATTGGTTTGTTGCACCTTTAAGGGTCAAACAAATTATAAGTTTCTTTTGAGTATACTCAGTTTGGTCATTTTAACTAACTCCGAACATAGCTCCACCCAACTTCTACCTGAGCAAAATTCTAATCAGCAGAATAACTGAAATCACCTGTGTGGGAGTGCAGGGCCTGTAATGTGCTTTGGTTTATGTATTAGCATGTATTAGCCTTACCACTCCACTAGGTGGTGCTACAGCAGCAGAGCCCACTGGCCCAGCCGGTTGACTGACAGGGTTGGATGGCCGCTGTTCATAGTCTATACACACACACACACACACACACACGGATTGAGCAAATAAGACAAGGAGGTNGCTGTTCATAGTCTATACACACACACACACACACACACACGGATTGAGCAAATAAGACAAGGAGGTGCAAAGGATTGATGTAAGATGGATGTTTTTTCAAGAGGAGCTTGTCGTGTGTGTGTGTGTGTGAGTACAAAGATGTGACTACCTTGTCTATTTTCAGGGGGAGGTGCATCACTTCGAATCTTGCTCTTCTCAAATTCTTCATGGTATTTAATCTACAGAAACATACATTTGTGTACACATGTTAAGTCCACAGGAGGGCAGTAGAAAGAAAATCTTCAAGTATCTCTAGAGGTCCTTGTGGAACATAATGCTGCTAGTTTACAGAACTCAAGACATGGAGAATAATACAAGATCTGTAGAATTACTGGAATGCAGTCCCAGTCTTTGNGGGGGAGACCAGTTCCCTCTTGTGTCCTCAACAGACCCCAGGATGAGTAAATGGAGGGAGGCCTTGATGGGAAAGAGACTGGAAGAGAGAAAGAAAAAGGAGGAGAAAGAAAGAAAGAAAGAAAGAAAGAAAGAAAGAAACCAGTGGAAAATGAAGTTGCTAGATTTTGGCCTTTGACATGCAGCTTATCTCATCATTCCTTTCTGCTACCACTGCTCTCACGAGAGAAGAGAGAAAGAGAGACAGAGAGAGAAAGAGAGAGAGAGTGTCTGTGTAGCAGAGAGCGGATGCTGACTTTGTGTCCACAGCTGAGAGACTTTGACCATATAGGGCTGCTCTGTGGACGGGGAGAAATGTCTGAAATGTTCCTGTCTCTGCAGACCCGCACTTACATCTTTCACTGGCTTCAGCTTCTTTGAAAGCTCATTTCTCAGATTCTCAGATTAATCTGCAGATACAACTTTAATTCTATGAAATTGTGACTCTACATTGATGCGGCTTCTGCTGGGACAATTAGGAGGCAGTGAAGGAATCATATTAAGATGTATTTTTCTATAGATTACTTTCTGGGGTGCGCCAGACTTACATTACTGATCTGGTCTTGTATCTTCTTCAGTCTCTGCATCTCTGGTGTGTCCACCACCACGCTGAAACCTCTGCCCTTGTTCTTCTCAAACTCCTCCTTGTAAAGGGCCTGCAAATATTCAGTGAACAAAAATTCTCAATTATATCTTGACACTGTTAGCCATTATTTGAAATGACACATATGAAGAAAAACAATTTCATTCAGTTTGTTTTGACTCCATAGACAATGAAAATGATACGTTCATGATGTATCAGAAAAAAAAAAATCAGTGGAAAGACTTCTGTTTTCTACAATATTCAGTTCATCACACTAAGTAAGAGTTTTTGAAGCCTACAAAAAGTCTTTACGTCCTACTTGCAATAATCTCTGGCATGGCCTTCAACATAAATCCAACATAACCTGAACTCAGCATCAAATTAAAAGCACTCATTTGGGAACAATTAAATAAATTGACATGCAAAGGCACAGACTTTATAAAAGCATGCAGATACATACATATAGACATATAACATTAGATGGAAAGACATCATAGGATGAAGTTGCATTTGATTTTCTAATATGTCTCTCAAATGATGTAGAATGCTGATTAATGGACTATGACTTGAACAGGATCTGAGTTTAGGATGGAAGGCTGGAGTACTTTCAGGACTGGGCGGTTTTAGAGATGAACCTGACATATGTTACTGATCTGGTCTTGCATCTTCTTGACTCTCTGCATCTCTGGCGTGTCGGCCACCACGCTGAAACCTTTTCCCTTGTTCTTTTCAAACTCCTCCTTATAGAGCGCCTGGAAAGTTTCAGTTTTGTCAGGATTCATTTATAATCACACAAAGATTAGAAAAAGGTTAACAAGTGGTTTCATCTGGATCCCTGGGGTTCAGTTCTCAGTTCAGAGTTGGTTGTCTGCTTCAATTAAACTGAAAACATGAAAATCACCACAAATTGATTTCAAGGTTAGATATTATTACCTTGCCCACACAGTTTTATTAAATCTGAGACTCCTGTATGTAAACACTGAACACTATATGGCACTTTTTTCACCTGGGAAACATTTCTAGCATTATTTAAAATGTTATTTTATAGAAAATCTGATATCCCGTTCCCCCAGCACACACACACACATGCACACACAAATGAGTCATATACTTGCTATGAGGAATATGCCGTCTCAGTGAGGGAGCTCAACTGCTTCGACTTTTATGGTTATAAACAATGAACAGGGTTGGTTAGATAGGATGAAGGGAAAGGACGGGGAGAGAGAGAGAGAGAGAGAGAGAGAAGGAAACAGCTTTTGGTATAAATCTGATCATGATGTTATGTTACATGACTTGATTTACACGACTCTTACATCATCACAGAACTGACACTGGTCTGTGCAAAAGCAGCAACACTTTCTGACATTTAGTGTCACTTTTCCAACAAAAACAGCTCAGCAGACTATTGAAATGAATATGAATGTTAAAAGGAAAACGTGGTGTGGTGTTTTTGGTTTCACACATATCCAGCTCAACAGGCCAGTGTTGGAAGAAATACTAAATGCTTTAAGTAGTGCAGTACAGTGGAAAAAAAAAATACTCTATTGTATGTAAAACTCCTGCATTCAAAATACTACTTCAGCAAAAGTAAACATGTAATAGTGGTAAAATTTACTGTAATATCTCAAGTAAAAAGTACTTTTTGTGATGAAAAGTAGAAAATGGATCCCCAAGATGAATTTATCAACATATTACAATCATGGAAAGTTGACAGCTGTTTGAAATTTAACTGTGTGCTCATAAGATGTTACAATGAAAATGTCCAGAAGAACAAAAGTTCTGCCTCTAAATATCATATGTAAAGAAAATCCTCAATTAAATTCAAAAAGGTGAAGGAATCAGTTAACTTGTACGTGACGTGCAGGACTTATCCTTTGATTATTTTAAAGTTGTGCCAGGTTCAACGGTGTGATTAGATCAGAGCTTAGGATCAGTGAAGACAGCCGGAGAGGCTAAACTGAGTCAATGATGAGAGAAAGACAGAGAGAGAGAGAGAGATTATTCATCATCAGTCTCAAGTCTTTGCACCCAGTTTGAGCTCTAATGGCCTCTTGTTTTAGTTTTTCTGGTTTAACTGATTGAAGGAATCTAATCAGGGCGGAGAGGTGTGTCCTCATGTCCCGCTGTGAGACAGACAGAGAGAAAGATACAGACAATCCTGATGACGCAACCAGATCAGAAAGACAGGCAGCAGAGAGCAGGAATAATAGCACATAGAGGCGAGTGACAAGATTGGTCAGAATGTGTGTGTGTGTGTGTGTGCGTGTGTGTGTGTGTTCTAACCTGGCTATTGAGCATGGTCTGCTGTTTGAGACGGATATTCTCAGGGGTTTCGGTCACTACAGTGAAGGAGGTTTTGGGGTAATGCCTGAAAATATAAAATAAATAAATAAAACACTTTAAATATTCATCTTCATTTAAACATTCTCTATTGTAAGTTATCCGAGATTGTTAGAGTTCATTGAAAAGCAGATGATGCAATCACACAACAGCAAATAAACAGTCAAAGTCAAAGCAGATATGGACCTGTGTGGAGTGAAAATCTCACTATCACGTCAAATAATGTTTTTATCTAATGGACAGACACACTTTTGTTTCTTTCTGAAGCTGGATTTATGTGGAATGATAACAACTTGGTTTGGCAACTTTGACATTGGCTGCAGTTAATAACTACTTTCAGGATTTATTGACTCTGATTCCTAAAGTCACTTTTGCAATTTTACTTCTTATTGGCTTTCTCTATCATTTGTCATCTAAAATGGTGCACTAACAAAAAGAAAAAAAAAAATCCTTTACTAAAACAGGATTACAGTTTCTGGTTTGTGAAGATTTTGACTGGAAACCAAATGTAAGGCCTTACAGTGTTTTGCTCTTTCCAAGTTACTTGATTTTTCTGGACTTAATCTTTTGGTTTTTTTAAGGTTTTTTTTTCCTAAGTTTGTTTTGTAAACTTTTTCCTGATTCGTGACTTGAGACTTTTATTTTCTAGAAGTTTCAAGAATCAAGCAGAAAATCAAGAACTTTCTGGACTCAATACTCATTTTTTCCAAGTTATTTTTTAAAATTTCTTTTCAGTCTTTTTTTTTTTTTAGGACTTTCTTAACATTCTTTTTTTTTAATTTCTTATCTTGCACATTTTCTTAGATTTTTTTTTCTCAAGAATCAAGAATTTAAAAAAAAACCAAACAAAACTGACAGGTTTGTGTTTGAGATTTTGAATCTGATTCCCTTTCCTTCATGGCTTTTTGTTCTGCAATCAAATGTGATTGTATCAGGATGATCAGTGTGATGTAAACACTCACATATTGCAGTAAGGTTTCTTGTCAAAGCCTTTGTAGGTCGTCATACTCAGGGCCATCTTGCAGACCTCACAGCTGAAACAACCTTTGTGCCAATACTGGAGACAGACAGACAGACAAGACAAAATGAAGCTCAGTCTATGCAAATGAGTCATTCAGGAACCAGCTGCTCCATTTTTTTTCTAAGAGTACATTCTGAATTATTTCTATCACAAAACTGTGACACAAAGTAGAAACACAACAGAGTGACTTCCTTGTTGTTTATTGTTTTTCCCACAATGACAAATGTACAGAAGGGAGTCAATTAAATTCCAAAATTAAAAAAAAAAAAAAAAAAAAAATCCAATTCCAAATTCCACTTGTAATTTTATTTGAAGCATCTATGGTTTCAGTGTCACCTGAAAACTTGTGTTTAAACCATCTACTTGTTTATGTATCAACCTGCATTCAGTTTAAGTGTGACCTTTTGGAGCATGTGACCTTAAAACACCTGAAGAAGTCCAAAGTGACTTGTCTGTAATTCAAAGATTCAGTGATCCATCTTGCTTTTTTTTTTCCTCCAATCTGACTCAATTAATCAGGTTAAGGTGGTCAGAGTAAACAGGATTCGTTTTTTTTTTTTTTTTTTANTTTTTTTTTTTTTTTTTTTAATTTCCATCACTGATTAGAATCACACTAGAATGTAAATACAATAATACCACTTAATAATACCACTTAATAAGGGACACACGCTGTGTATATGTGCTCTCTCTGATCTTTAAACATTATGTGGTTTTCATACAGGATGTGGTTTTGCTTCTCATCGCTCCTCTCTCTCTCTTTCTCTCTCTCTCTCTCTCTCTCTCTCTCTCTCACTCTGTGTGTGTGTGTGTGTGTGTGTATTTGCATGCGCGCAAATCAAAGCATTTCAGAGCATAACAGTATCACTAATATTCCACAAAGTGTACAACAATACACAAGAATGACCATGGTTAAAGTACAACATGCTGCAAAAGTAATACTTAGTCTTATATTGTTCACATGAACGTAAGACAATGTCAAAACGAATATTAAATTTGTGATTTTTTTTTTTTTTTTTTTNTTTTTTTTTTTTTTTTTTTTAATTCGTGAAAGTACACAGACTTTAATCACCTTACCTTATCAAGGCAATTGATTTTTTCTGTGGGATAAACTGCTTTACTGCATCTTCCACACGGTGGATTCATGGTGCAGAGATTCTTCACACTAAAAACTCACAAAAAAGAGTTCAGAAGCGAAGTGGAGTCTGTGAGAGGAACTGAAGTGAAGAGAACTCCTCTTCAAATCAATTAATATATGGTCGCGGCCACGAGGGAAGGAAGAGGAGGAGGAGCGCGGAGCATCATGCCGCCTTCAGAAGCTATCGGATTTACAACAATTATATAGAAATACTAAGTCCTCTCCATTTTAAATCATCCCCTTCTCCCGCTGAAATTTCGATTACTTTACACATTTTCATTTATTTCCATGATTGATTTATGCATTTAATTCAGTTCAATTCTGTGAGTGATATTGTTCTGTTAAAGTCTCGAAATTGTCCCTGTGTTTCCCCACATCTAAACGTTGTTTTCTAAGAGCTGAAATAAACATGTTCAGCTTGATAATGACACTGATTTTCACCTGGCATCTACATTTTGCACATCAGGTCACTCCAACCTCTAAATTAGAACAGGGTAGTAGATTTTAAGCATATTGTTATTATAACTTGGATAAAGCAATTGTTATAGGATTAAAAAACTACAGCCCACTCGAGCCCTAATTAGTGTGACAATTAGAGGTGGAAAGCTGGGATAGGGATATCTTAACTGATATAAATTTGAGGTTTGTCTGTAAAATTAAAATTTATTTTACTCTTTTCATTCTAAGATGCATCAAAATCTATCTAGTGGCTGTCATTAGATCGGGTGAAAAAATCGCATTCTAGTGTCCATATTCTTAAATATTACACAATTCTAACAAAATTGCTTTGACCGTGATCAAATAAATCAAAGAAATCCCAAACCAGTGACGATTGTTACTTTCTGCGACTTTCTGCGTTGCACCTGAATGCAGCATTTGAGGCTTTGAGGCGAATCTGTGACAACCTTATAAGGAGTAGCGAGAACACTTTTACAAATATGTATATAATAATACATAACTATATTTCAGACTGATCCAAGGTACACGTTATAAAGATTTAAGAAATAAAAGGGAGAGAAAACAAAATAAAGAGCATATTTTCACGACAAACTCATCATTTATTAAACAAATATTGTGTTTCTCTACACGGATATTTGTTTTTATTTTCAGTAACATAAAAAAAAATCTAAAACGCTTGTGAAATATTAACTACTTTAGAAACGATGAGCTCACAAATCGCAGTCAATCAGCGATGCCCAGTTGCGCCCCCTGTTGTGGATTTAGAAAACTGCCATGTTGTTTGTATCGTGAACATTAAACGCCATGTTAATACGCACGTATAAAGTTATGTTATAGCAGTATCCCGTGGTAATAAATACAAGTAGCAAATATCAAAGTCATACAGGTTTTACAAATCACAAAATATATTCTTTGGTGGAAAATACATTTTTGCAACGGGGGTATAGCTCAGTGGTAGAGCATTTGACTGCAGATCAAGAGGTCCCCGGTTCAAATCCGGGTGCCCCCTTGTTTTCCTTTCGTCTTTATTTTCGTCATTCTCGTGGCGAACTGTCAATAAATGCCCCATGGCTGCAAACAGTTGACGTGAAAACGCAGTTTTGTGCTGCTAAAGGCACGGGCGATAAAGCTGAAACATGCACATTCTTGGCCCGAGTTTATTACCCGTGAAAGCTGTGGATCATAATTTTAAAACCTAATACGCTGACAATCGTAAATTTGAAATGGGATCATTGAATTCTTTCAACAATTTAAATTAACAAACACGGCGAATATTGCTGTAAAAAAACATTGTCTTGTGCGTTTTTCTTCCTAAAATCTCGATGTCAGCATTTGTGAAAAAAATAAAATTTCATTTGAGTTAAGACATCTTCCTCCTTTTACCTCACGATCAGGTACACCTGTTCATTTTCACGACTGAATGGGAAGGAGACCGACACCAGATTGGAACAAAAAACAAGCAAATTTTCATCTAAAAAGTTCAATAACAACGTAGATCATCTGCTTTAACTCCAATGGAGAAGAAATCACTAATGGAAATAAAACCCAAAAACTGACTTTGAATCAGCTCTTAATGGCAGGAGGGGGAACCGTTTCTTCTGGTAATAGTAATTTATCTTAATTTCTGGCTACTTGATTCAAGCTTTTTACTACTTAATTTATGATGTGTGTATGTGTGTGTGTGTGTGTGTTTTTTTTTTTATAAGACATGCTGCTTGTGTGCTGTCTGTCTACCACATAATTTGTTATATCTAATAATTTTAGCAGTCACTACTTCACCTGGATAGTCAAAATATTCAAAGTTTTGGTGGCAAATTGTACACATGATCTATTTGACAGTGCAAGAGAGACTGTATAGCTCAAGATGGTCTGTGATATTTGTTTCAACTCAATAGAGCACAAAATTTAATATCAAAACTCACCACCAATGTTTATTTGAAGATGTTTAAACAGAAAGGTTCAAAGAAAACTCAGAAATTTGTTCATCAAAACAATATTTCTCCAGAAGAATTCAAGATGGTCATTGTAATCACTATCAGTTACACAGCTGGATATCTGTTGCAGTAAAGTCCACATGGATATAGCATTTTATAAACCAATCATGGCTCACATACACATTCATAAAACAAAAATAGCTCATAAACTAAATCAAAACAAAACCACATAGTTAAGATGAACTGTACAGTTTGCAGTATGAAGGCTACTTAGATTCATTCCCTGACAACCCTTTGCATTGGTGGGTCGTGGACAGTTACACTTTTGCTCACAAAACTTCTGTACAGTCAGCTTCCTCTTGGATCTTCCCCACTCTCCAACATGGCAAATCCCCCCTGTGTGATGGCAAAGAGCAAGAGACACAGAGAAAGCTCGCAAGAGCTACAGCAGCAGTTACAGTAGACACTGTCCAGCCACCAAGGTTGGAGAAGGAACATTCTGCGTCAACAATTGGCCTGGTTGTCCCTGTTTGTCCCCATGTAATACTTTTGCAGTCCTCAAGATGGTGCCCTCACTTCCCCTGGATGTTGAGGCCATTTTAGCAGCATTGCTCAGCTTCAATGAAACCTTCCTTTTCGTGACCCCCGAGCTCGACCTCTGCATAACTCGAGTGGCAACCCTGGTTGCGGAATTTCATTGATGGCCAGTAGTTGTTGGTGCGTCGCTGAAAACAACAGACATTTATTGGTACTGGTATTAATGGTATTACTGGCTGCATCAGCTAATGACCATCTTTTTTTTTTTTTTTTTNTTTTTTTTTTTTTTTTGCTCAGATATGAGAGATATCTTTAGAGTCCCAATCCATAAAATGTTTTAAGTCATTCAGTTTGATGATATGTGTTTCTTCTTCCTTCAAAATGGGGACTAGAATGAGAACCTCCTACAGTTTCACTATGTGATGAGCTAAGAATGGAAGTCCTCCATCTCGTCCTCATTCTTGGCTCATCCTATGAGAATGAGAAGTGTGTTGCCAAAAGCTTTTATTTTTTGCTAAAAAATGTTGCCAGTTTAGAAGACTGTGAATACTAATTTATATTTATTTAAACAAGATTTTGATTATGTAGTATTTTTCTATTGTGGTATTTCTGCTTTTACTTAAAGCACTTGAGTTCTTCCACATTGATTCCTTGGAATTTTGAAGTAATTTTAGTAGTCTAGCAGCAGCTTATAGAAAACATTAGGCTATTAGTAATAAGTCTTTTGTGCCAGAAGTTATTTTTCTCACCTGCATGAGGTAGAATGGTGGAGCAACTGTTGGGTGTGTATTGATGTAGTAGACAGCCAGTAAGGTCAGACCAACAAGCAAAACTAGGGCGGCCACTACACCTGCTATGATGGCTGTGTTCTCTGTTATCCCTGTGTGGTTTGGAGGACCTGTTTGTAAAACTTAATGGAAGGAAAACAGAGATAGTTGTTATGGTTAAAACAATTCTTAACAGGAAGTACTAATATATCCTGAAGGGTTGGGATGAGTAAATGAGACATTTCTTCTGAATGATCCCTTTACCAGGGATTCATACTGACTGCTTTATCTGGGCCAGTGCAACTGTGCATGTCTCACAATCAATATTATTCAGTTATGGACCTTCCTGCACAGAAACTTTGCTTTGTTTCAAGACTCACAGTGTCTTGAACAAATTCCTGCATTTATCTCCTGGACATTGCTTCAAGGGTATCTAAAAGGTTGAAGTTAGCTGGAAGAAATAGCTTAAAGATGTTTTGCCATTCCTCTGAAAGGCTTCTTCAGTTCTAACCGTAGCAGGAACAGGTAAAAGGTAGACACGGCTATCAATGTGACCCTTCTGCTCACTGTGGGGATAAATGTCACTATCAAATACTGAGTATGGGGAGCATAATACTTACCTTAACTCTGCTGCCCCCTACTTCAGAGCAACTTACCCTCAGTGGTTTGCTGATCCTCATGCACACCTGAGGAAGGTGTCGGACCTGGAGACGAGTGGTTGAAGGAGCCCATAGATCCATCAGGTCCCCCTTGGTTATAGTCCTCACATGTGCCTTTGGCCTAAAAGAAACAATTCAGTGCATCAGCTACTGAATGAATGAATGAGTGTGTGACACTAGAAGCACTGCAGTTGTTGCTAATGTCTCTGCTAATAATGTACCTCCCTCACCTCTTCAGGGCAGTTATAATCAAGCCACTCTTGTCTGTGCCGGTCAATTCCATCAGAACATCTGAAACTCAGTGGGAACAGAATGAGAAGTGCCATACTCCTTTTGGCCTGATAACAAGATAAATCTGTATTTCAGTACCAGAGTTTCATCCTACCGTTGAAGTGTGTTGCACCAACCACAGCCAGTTGTCCAGTTGGATGTTAGGCAAAGATCGCAGGATGTGTGTTGAAGACAAGCTAGAGGAAATCACAAAAATAAATAAATAAATAAATAAATAAAAAATCTGGTGATCTGGAGTCAAGGAAGTGAATAGTAGAGGACCTGTTGTAAAAATACCTACTGGGCAGTGGTGTGAACTCAAAAGCAGATCTCGTAACAATCTTTGTGGTGTCAATCTCAACACGATGATACTCATAGATTGTGCGTCGTTTGGTATCTTCAACACAAATATAAATGTGAGTATATTTGCTACGAACATAATGTAATGTAATCATAGTTTTGGTGATTTGCAAGTTATGTAGGTGACACTTTTTTTTTGTTTTTGTTTTTTAGTGAATAGACCTGATAACTGTGAGGAAGGGAGGAGTGCAATGAAAGCATCAGACAGTCCCACTTTTACTGGATGCTCTGTGGAATTAATTTTCTCCACTGGTAACGGGACCTGTACAAAAAAGAGAAGTTTATTTTAGTGCTAATCACTACATGCAAGATTAAGATTGTTCTGAAAATACAATTAGGACTTGACTGTTTAGATCATGTTAGGGATAGTTGAAATATTTAACTTACAACCCTGTAGTTGAAAACAATGGTTCCATTGCTGTAGAGAGCTGCCTGGAACGTAAAAGGTCCCTCAGCCTCCCGATCCTGCAGCCGCACCTTGTCCCACTGTACCACAAACAGATTACCTGAGCAGAGCAGGATACAGAGGCAGGTCAAAGAATACCAGGAGCTTCAAAATATAACCCTATGTCACTGAGGAGCCCCAACTTACCATTATCCATATACCTCACTGTTGAGTTTTTGGAGAAGCTAGGGTCAAAGTTTGCCATGAGGGGGGCAATGTACTGTGTGGCAGTTAGCATCCGATGAGTAATCTCCCCTGTGAAGATGAACCCTGAGAGTGGGAAAGCAAGATCACAGATACGCTTTAAGAAAAGAATTAAAGAGAATCATTCCCTTAAATTTGCATTGATCAATATTTGTTATAATTTTCACTGAATCACATGACTTTGTGTAATGTGAAAGGATCGCTCGTAGTCATGAACCTAAAAAGAAATATTGCAAATGAAGAGCTGGTGAACTAAAATGAGCATCTGGCACGTTATTATAGACATTTTTCACAGGAGTTAGTGGAGACCAAAATAGAGTTAAAATAGCTAAAAATAGAGTGAGCACTAGACTTAGAAACACAAATCCAGCCAGTAGCTAATATTGCTATGTCTGTTGATTAAGTGGCTAAGTTGGAAATTGTTTTTTTAATGTTCACTAATATTAGTTAATATATCAGGGCTGCGTGCCTGTCAACTCCTACTGGAAGATACAGCTACAGCCCAGATTTGAATTCACATGAAACCTGTTAGACCATTATCACTCATTGCAGACTTCTAGTTAATTAGTGTATTTGCAAAATTCAAGCTGTTGTGTTTATTGCTCCCATGACTCACAATCTCATCATTTTTAGAAATTTAAAGTCCTCACTTATACACTATGTCAGACTAGGGTTTTCTGGATGACTCAAAAGACAATGTGAATGCCATTCTTGACTTGCCTTCTCATTTTCAGCAGGTAGCTTATGTGGATTTGGCTACAACGTCAACTGTCAGCAGAGGATTTCAGGACTTCAGCATCATGATATGAAATTAAGAACTGGAACTCTGCTTTTTAGGTGAGAATTATTACTTTGCCGAAATGTCAGATTGGGTTTTAGATTCAAGAACTTCAATCTTCTGCAGATAATTTTTGTTATCTGCAAGAGTCTTTGGTCTTTTTTTGAGTCCACATTATATTTACAACAATTCTTTTTTTTTTTTTTTTTTTTTTTTTAAAAATCCAAAACACTCGTATATCCATTACCACATCATTTATCATTTGGAGCTGAAGCACGAATGGTAACCTATTCTCCCACGGAATTATTTTCTTAAACTGAAAAGTAGAATTTAGGGCATGTGCAGCGAATCTTTAAGAAATTAATACCATTATAAATTGGGAGTCATTTACAGTTAACTAGATTTGTATAGCCTGATATGCCTGAATATTTCCCCAGGGTCTGGCAAAGTCTCTTTCAGCTCACTGGCAGATATTTGATAGCTTGTATGGGAAGCCAAGCAAATGTGGCCTGTTTCAGTAACAAGTAAGAGAGAACTTACCTCCAGTTGCTATGGTAATCTGTCTCATATAGTGCCCGTAAAAAGGGAAGTCAAATGAAAGTGCCACTCTCTGTGAAAAAGAAGATAATATTGCATATAAATGGGTGTTGCATCTTATATGTTGTTGTATATATATACGTGTGTGTGTGTGCGTGTGCATGTTGATCTCACCGCTGCCTGTCGGTGTGTGTTGGACAGTATGTTGTGGATTCTGACTTGTCCCTGCTGCAGGGTGCTCAGATCTACCCACAAGTCTTCTGTTCGTCTGTCCCTTGGACCAAAACTCTGCCATCTGTAGTACCTTTGGGAATCCTCCTGCAAGAAAAGGGGGCACTCGTTGGGACAGTGACGATTTCCATTCAGTTCCACTTGGGGGAGCTGTTTGCACATTACACACAAATACTTTGGCATTGAGACCCCATGTCTTCCTTCAGATCTCCAATCTTGATGGCATTATTAATGTATGCTGCAGTTCAAGGTGACAGAGAGCAATGGTTGTGGGGTTTAGTGTGAGCTCAGAAAGTGGAGCAGTTAAATGCAGTGCTCTCGCTGCCTCTCTGGCTGCTCCATATACAACAAGTGACCCACTTTCTCTCTCTCATCTCCGCTCACTGACACCAGCCTATGTTTTCTGGGTGGGGGGTTCTAAGAGAAGCGAAGAATCTCATATACTTTTCCCTCACAGCTGACACACCTGAGACTGTTTTATTGAAGAAGCTCCCAGTGGGCAAGAGCTGGAGGGTCCTCACAACCTAGGATCAGAACCAAAGGCAACAGCAGCAAGGCACAGTACAGAGCCTCTTGAAGGCTTGTCCAATGCAAGTGAGTCATTCACACACACACACACACATGCGCATACGTGCACGCAGCCGCGCTTAAACAAACATTGTAAGCTGGCAGGATGAAGCCGTCACCTGTTTTCAATTTGCACTGTAGTGGGAGGAAAAAAAGTGCAACGCAATTTATTTGGTGGAAATTTTAGTTGGGCCAATTGAAGTGCAAGAAGAGTCCACTACGTAAGACACAAATAAAACCGCATCATACAACACACAAGTCTAAAAGGCAATGAATGGAAAATAGGACTGGTGCACTATCCAAAACAGAAAGCTAATAACACTGACCTCTTGTGCTTCATGCTCTCTAGGCTGTGACATTCTCTCTTCTTATAAACCTTGAGGTTTTCTAACTTGGCACAAAGTAAAGAATATGACCCTAACTGACCTTTCAGTGCTGTATGATTATTACATTGACAGGACCAAAACAAACTTTGGAAAAGTTTTAATAAATATTAAAACCTGTATTTTAAATGGTTGTTATAGGGATCAGTTGTTAAAATCTCACCACTACGCGGGTCATGTTGTCAGGCAGGGTGCCGATGGCCACTCCTCCCCCCACTGCGTTGCGGGCTACTCTGTGTTTGTGTGGAGTCTGCTGGTTCCTGCTGGTTCTGTGCAAACTGTACGGATCCCCATCTGTTTGAGCTGATGTCCCACTCAGGAAATCTAGAACAAAACAGGCATTATGGTAACTGAACACTGTGTCCACATGTGTGGATCTAGTGGAGAAATCCGGGCCTCATTCCACAAATGGAGCAATTGAGTCCACGAACAAACTGATGTTTCCCAAAATATGTGGGGTGAAGAGTTCTGTCGCCATGTTTTTCTCATGCTGTACTGTTGTTATGCTTTAGCAATCCTTCACCTGTTATGCACCATCAAATTCACTCAGTTCTTTCACAAATTAAGCAAATTATTCTATGCTCCACAAAATGATTTTTTTTTTTTTTTANTTTTTTTTTTTTTTTAGATTAGGCAGCTTTAAAGAAAAAAAAAAACAATTTTTGATTTGCTCCTGGACATCAAAAACAGTGAAGCATATAACCGCTTTCCCTGTGGTCACATCTGCTTTTTATTGGTTACCATAATGTGGGTCATTAACAGGCAGACATGTCCACAGAAAATCAAATCAATGTTTAAGGACTTTTTGGCAGTAAATCACATGTAGAAAAAAACATGACCGAAGCACCAGGAAAACAGGAAGCATGAGTGTCTCTCCATCTGCCACGCAGTGATACCGCGATGTGTTCTTTGAAAACCAATATTGAGGCACATGTGTTTTGTTTGGACTCAGCTGTATGCAAATGAAATGTGATTATTAATCAATTGTAAAGTATGATGAACCTTTATTTTCTGCCAGTGTTCTTCATTTGCCAAGCAATTCACAATACTGCATGCACGTGGAGCTACATCTGAGTGGATGTGTGTGTCCAATATGTGTGTATGTGCGTTCTGTACACATTGACCTGCAGTCATATGGGTTTTTTTTTTTTATGTCATCTGCTCAACAGATGGTTGTTTATATTTTCACATGTACTTTCCTTGAGGAATATATTCCTTTTCATTTTTTACCATAAACTGAGCCGAGACTCACTGCCCCTCTGTACATGATTGGTTAGCCTATCAACAGAGCTGTGAGATCGGAAGAGGTTGCTGATGTTCAGTGGGGTGAAGGTCTCTGCTCATTTTCCACTGAAGAAATACACTGGAGGGAACAAATCCAGTTTGCTGCCTGTTTTATGAGAGCTGTTAGTTCACTGAACAGGGCTATTAAGTAATGGCATGCTATGAACATCTTCAAAAAGAGGAAACGAGAGAAGCCAATCTGTGGTGGAAACCCCCACATTAGCAAAAAAAAAAAAAAAAAANAAAAAAAAAAAAAAAAAGAAAGAAGAAGAATTTCTTTGTGTTGAAATATAAAATGGGGATGTAATATCTAATTACTGCTGCAACTTATGAAATTCTCAAACTCAAAAAAAAAAGAGTCTTTCAGCTGGACTTGTCATCAGCTAATGGATATATTAGCAATAGATGTTAGATGTTCACCTATGGCTGGACTCAATTAACTTAATTTCTCAGGAGTACTGAATAGAGAACAGAAATTTGAAACAGTTTGTAAATGTATTCATGTTTAGACCAACAGAAAGCTGCACCCCATGGATATTTTTCATATTTGGAAAGTTCTGTTTTTTATCCGTAAAATTGGAATTGGTTCTGGTTCTCAGGCTTAAAGTCGAGCACAAATTGAAGGAATTCAGTGCGTAAAAGGTAACTTTTAAATAAAGTGAGTGAGCAAAATGTAGAGAGAAACAGAGAATTTTAAAAAATGGGACAAGAGAACCAAATGGAGAGAGAGCATCACTCACACAAGGGAGGTGGCTGTAATGAGGAATCTTGTTTGATTACGGTGCAGTGGAAGCTATTTCCGCAGCTTCAGAATGAGAGGCTCTTAAATGGGTCAAACTGGCAGCGCTCATCACTGCCAAACAGCTGAGGAGGTGTCAGATAGCAGAGGGAGGGCATGAAGAAGAGAAATGTGATGAGGAGGAATAACAGCAGTGAATAAGGGACAATACATTGGTTATTATCGTATCACCATAAAGTCCCTTAGCAATCAAAAGAAACCAAATATTGACGCATAATGACGTTGTGATTCCTGCTCATAGAAAACACTTTTCACTTTAGTTTACAGTGAACAAGGTCATCTAGTGGAGAGGACAGTTTTAGACAATTTCCATTAACAGGAAATGAAGAGAAAACTAGTAAACGTATTGTTGCCTACTGTTGCGTTCAACTTACTCGGAACTCAGACCTCCTGCGAGGGAAAACGTCCCCTCAGCCTGGAATTCCTACTTGGAAAGTCGGCCAAGATTCCTCAACTCAGAGTTTAGTATTGACATCATTTCAATATGGCTGCTCACATCATAAACAATAATTTCTTAATTTAGAAATGAACATGTAGAAGATTTTTTTGTCAAATCAGTCAGCCCAACGACACAATAACAGGATAAACATCTAACACTGGCAACATAGTCGCTGTTTTGAAAAGGTTTCTTTTGGTCCAACAGAGTAAATAAGACAAAAGTTTTCATGGAAGTGTCTATGTTGTCTCCCACTTTGTTTTGCTTGAACACATGGCGGTTGCAACTGATGTAAATCTGAGTTACAGCTTCCCAGTTCTGAGATACAATATGCATAAGAATGCATATGCATTTACAGTTTGCCACAGTATTTTTTTTTTTTTTTTTAANTTTTTTTTTTTTTTTTTAAATAACAGCAATAAACAGCTATGTTATCTAATTTCACTTTTATTGATTATTCTTTTTTAATATTCAACATAAGCACTAAAAAACAAATCAGTCCTAAATGTGTTTATACACTTTTTTCTCAAAATTTGTCTGGAACATCTCGAACCTGTAACCCAGTCTGGCTGCCTGGATGAATGATGAAGCCTGCATGAATGATGAAGGCTCAAAAACAGTTCTTTGAGTGGGCTGTGCTTATGTAAGATCTTCATTTAAGATGATCACGGTAGCGTTTGGTCTGGTCTTCTTCTTCTTTTCCTTTCGGCTTTCCCTTCAGGGGTCACCACAGCGAATCATCTGCCTCC